>JAVTVY010019315.1:0-83733 GCA_036873755.1 Hanleya hanleyi | reverse complement strand
ATTTAGCTATAGTTCAAGTCCAGGTATTGTGACCACTGATTTCAAATACTAATAAATTGATGATTTTGGTTCCAGACGGAGATCAATTCCAGCGTGTTCGATCAGCTGGCAGATGAAGTCGGTGGAGGTGTCTTTGCTGGCTACACCCCCCTCCAGTTGCTTGACAAAGCGTACCTGGGAAGGTGTCGGTGTTCCGGTATTGTTGATGAACTTGACCAGTTTCTTGTACCAATACATCCTCCCCTTGCTGGACAGTGTATCCTCCTCTTGCCTAGAACTGGCACGATGGTTTCGCGTTCCAGGCAAGGCTAGCATGTTATATTTGTCAAGGAGCTCACTTAAATCCATGTACAGTCCACCGTTCACATGCAGTTCCAGTCCCGTAGCCAAATACTGCCACAGCGCAAACTTGTGGGAAGGTCCCATTTTTCTCCATCCCTTGGGGGGCCACTTTGTTGTCTCTCTCCCTGTATCAATGGCGATGATCTCGTCCTTGTCCCACTCCCGGCGAGCAGGGGGAATTTGAGGCATACTTCCAAACTTTAACAAATTTCTAGCCCTGGTCCTGATGTCCAGAGCTGGATCTGGGATGGTCCCGGCTTGTATTTCTGGATGACACTCCTTGGGAGATGTGTTGGGGAAGCTGACATGAGACAGTATTGGGGCACTGGCAGAGAGATCTAGTGGGGCTTCTGAAGGACCATTTGGGGTTGACATGGCATGATGGGCAGCAGGAGCGGATGACAATGAAGACGGGACGCTGATGGCTGATGTGGAGCACTGGATAATGGAAGTAGGCAGGCTAATATCTGCTGCTGAAGATGACAGTGGGCTATTGTCGATCGACATGAAACACAGGATGATGGAAGCTGAAGGACCTACCTCGGCAGCACAGGATGTTGAAGGAGCCTCCCAGAGAGCTGGCGTATTATTCACTTCTGCAATTAATGGTTGACTGATGGTTGATGTGGAACATGGGAGGACAGGAGCCGTTGAGGTAACAGTCACAACCTTGCGTACGTCTTCCACGATGGACTGAGTGTTCATCAATATATCGAGCTGTGGTTCAGCTGCACCTTCCTCGGGGATCTGTTGATCCACGGCTTCCAACACCTCCTGTTCAAGGCTGATGTTGTCATCCAGAGTGACAACTGGTGCTAAAAGATGTTCAGCCGCTGTTTCCATAGGTGTAGCATTCACCGAGCCAAACTGAAACTGAGGATCGACCCATTTGTTAACCAGTTCAATTTCATCTGCCTGGAGCCCCAATGCAGTTGCGGTAATCCGCCGGACACTGTTTGTTCCATTTATGCCTTCGCCAGTGGGCCTTTCTGTCGGCTTGTCGTTGTGACCAACTATGATGGCCAGCCGCCTCGTCAGTGCTGTAAGTGAACGCTGGTTGCCGAAGATGGATGGTTTCAGGATTGCCTTGTACCAATAAACATGTCCGTCCACTTCGGATCTCAGCCATGACCATGGAATGCTTCCCAATTGCAGGTCGATTATTTCAAGGTTTTCCTCCCAGTCTGGACTCCAGGGGTCATATTCGGACTTGCTGTGGGTTTCCTCCTTACGTGGCTTCTTGCTGGGAGGGCCCCCAGGGACATCACCAATGAGTGAGGATTGTGCTAACGGTGACTTTCTCCTTGCCGTTTCCCAGCCATCGTCCCAACTTCGTGCAGAGCGTGATGGCTTCTGACACTTTTTCAGCCACTGGCGAACAATATCACGGGATCGCAGAGAGACACTGGTATTCCACTCTGGAGTCTGAACTATTTTGGCATAGTTCTGGGGAGAAGTGGCCAGCCAGAATCCGTTGATCTCACTCCAGAAACCTCGAGGACACTTGCTGCACTCCAGTGGATGAAACTTCTCCATATGGGGGCGTAGATCTAACATCCGCCGCAAAACCTTCTCATTCTCATAACAAAACGGGCAGACGACCTCTAGGCATCTGTGTTGCCAGGTTGCAGATGCCAGGTGCATCTTTAGGTCCTTCTTATACGTGAAACTCAACGGACACAACCAACACTTGTTGTCTGTGGATGCCATTCTGGAAAATACAAAAGTACTTTTGAGTGAGTGAATGCGGGGACAGGTCAAGATAAGGCCACTTCCATACCACCCTCTGAGAATCACAGCAATGTAAAATCTACAGCTCTACTCTATCATGACAAACCCACACGCGTTACTTGCATAGGCTTCTACCAGGACCTATCTTAGGCGGAGGCACTACAATGCACCGTTGTCAAAGGCTAATGTCCCTCATATCAGGCACTTCAGGGTGATCAGTCCTGACCCCTGATCTCATAAATGACTGGACTCCTTCTGACAATCTCCAACTTGTGGATTACTGAACACTCGTTCAGTTCCACTATTGCACCCTCCCAGTATCGTCTATTCACGGTTGTCAATTAATTTCTGTAAATTTTCTCCATGGCTATGAGTGCATGTTTCCCTTCTAGTGTCCCATTGTTAACTATGACGTCCTCACCCATGGGGAAAGGGGGTCATTCTGACCAACTTTTTAAGCACTTTTGGAGATTCCAGACTGAGACTTCTTGTACCACGCTGGTGGGTGTTTCCCACGGTACTGTGCAAGACGATCTATATGGTAAGCCTTGGGTTGCTGTTTAGCACTCTTTTGGACCAGATATGTTATGTCGTCTAGACGTTTGACGACAACATATGGGCCTTTCCATTTAGATGTGAGTTTATAACAAACTCCTGCTTTTCGCACAGGGTCATACAACCAAACAGGTCCGAGTTTCAGAGACCGTTTCTTTGACCTCAGGTCATAGTGCTTTTTCTGATAGTTGGCTGCCTTCTTCAGAATATTTCGGGCATCGTCATGGACTTCCTAAGTGTTTGAGGAGTTCCATTGCATACGTGTCAAGATCCCGGTATTCTCGTTCATCAACTGGCTGACTAACCAAGGCTTGCATAGGCAGAGTAATTTCATGTCCAAACACCATCATGTTCGGTGTTTTCTTGGTTGTGGAGTGCATAGAGGACCGGTAGGCCATAGCTAATTGTGGCAGATATTCATCCCATTTTCTCTGTCGTTTTTCACAGAACGCTGTAAGCATGGCTCCCAAGGTTCGGTTATACCTCTCAGCGTTGCCGTTTGCCTGGGGCCTCATGCTGGTTGTTCTGGTTTTGTCGATTTGCAAAAGATTACACACTTCTGCGAACAACTTGGACTCGAAATTGGTCCCCTGATCAGTGTGTATTTGAAGAGGCGTGCCGAATCTGCTGATGAATTCATTCACGACAGCTTCTGCTACCATCCTGGCTTCCTGGTCAGGTAAAGGAATGGCCTCCGTCCACTTAGTAAAGCAGTCAGTGAGGACTAGCACATACCTATTGCCCTTGTCTGTCAGGGGTAGAGGACCGAGAATATCCATGGCCAATCTCTCCATTGGACCTCCTGACAGGTACTGCTTTAGTGGTGCTCGACCCTGGTCTTTACTCAGTTTCCTTTTAGTGCACTTATCACACTGAGTACAATAGCGCTCCACTGAGTTCCTCATAGCAGGCCAGTAAAAGCACTGCTTGATTCTCTCCAGGGTTTTCTCCCCACCCAAGTGTCCTGCTGAGGGTATGTCATGGTGGTGCTTCAAGACCTGCTCCTTGAAAGACTCTGGTACAATGAGTTGGAAATTAGATTTGGAGTTATTTACAAACCACTTCCTGTACAGCATTCCACCCCGGATCTCGAGTCTATCCCAGTTTCGCCAAAGCGTTTTAAGGGATGAAGAGAGATGGGAGATACTTGACCAATCGGGTCGTTTTCCTTCCTCTAGAGCGAGCAATATAAGTCCAATATTTGGATCTTGAATCTGTCTTTGACGTACCTCATATGGATGCCAAGAGTCTAGCAGAGCTTGGTTTTCCTTCAGTCCGACCAATGCTGGTTGTTGACTTCTCGTAGTAACCCTAGCAGTTGTCACTAGCTGATCTAGACATAGTGTTTCTTCCGTGCCACCACTGGGAACAATCGGTGAAGGAATGCATTCTTCATCCGATTCATCATTCCCACGTTGCTGTCTAGTGCAAGTATGGCAGGGATTACGAGACATTGCATCAGCATTCCCGTGACTGCGGCCTGCTCTGTGAGTTACTTCCAAGTTGTAGTTTCCTAACTCCTGTAGCCACCTGGCTACTTGACCTGTCGGATTTTTCAGGTTCTTCATCCAGGACACTGCAGCATTATCAGTTCGGAGCAGCACCTTTTGACCATACAAATATGGGTGGAAGTGCTTAATTGCTGTTATAACAGTCAGGAGCTCCTTCCTTGTGGTGCAATATGAGCGCTCATGCTTATTCAGAGATTTGCTCATATAAGCAATGACATGCTCTCGTCCACCCTGTTCTTGGAAGAGAACGGCACCTACAGTCTGGTTGCTGGCATCAGTGTCCAAAATAAATAGTACTTCTGGAATGGGGTAGGACAATATGGGTGCAGAAGTCAAAAGTTGCTTCAAAGTGTCAAATGCTTCCTGACACTCGTCGGTCCATTTAAAATGCGACCCCTTCTCGGTAAGTTTGTGGAGGGGCTTGGCCACATTAGCAAAACCCTTCACAAATCGCCTATAGTAGGAACAAAGTCCCAATAGGCTTCTGACTTCCTTCGCAGTTCTGGGTTTGGCCAGCTCTGAACCGTTGAGATCTTGTCCGGGTCACTTTGTATCCCCTCGGCTGACACAACATGCCCAAGGAACTTCATCTTCTTCTGGAAAAATGAACACTTAGAAGGTTTTAGCTTAAGGTTGGCCTCCAGCAGGCTTTCAAAAACGTGTTCCAACCGTATAAGGCACTCGAGGACTGTTGTCCCAGGGACGATAATGTCATCAATATAAAGAAGACATTCTTCCCATTGGAGCCGGCGAAGGACGTCCTCCATCAGGCGCTCAAATGTACTTGGAGCATTTATGAGCCCAAATGGCATCACCGTAAATTGGAACAGCCCCCGACTAGTGGTAAAAGCTGTTTTCTCCCTGTTCTGTGGTGCTACGCCGATTCGCCAAAATCCGGAGCTCAAATCCATGCAATTAAACCAAGTGAACTCATTCAAGGAGTCGAGGCAGTCATCCACACGAGGCAAGGGGTAGGCGTCTGGCACAGTTACGTCATTTAAACGTCGATAATCAACACAAAACCGTGTGCTTCCGTCTTTCTTTGTGACCAATACAACCGGTGATGTCCAAGCACTCTGAGAGGGTTCAATCACATTCCTGGCAGTCATCTTCTGTAACTCTTCCTTAACTATCTCAAGTTTGCCAAGTGGGAGTCTTCTAGGGGGCTGTCGAATGGGGGCAGAATTTCCAGTGTTAATGCGGTGTTCTACTCTGTTTGTTCTGCCGAGATCATCTGCAGACTTTGCAAATACAGATTGGTATTTTACAAGCAAAGTTGCAAAAGATGCTTTCTCTTCTTCATTCAAGTGGACAGAACCCTTCTCCCACATTTCTATGAGATGCTCAGGTATAGGTGAAGATGCCAGAATGTCGTTCTGACTACTGCTTGCAGAACACAGATGTGGCTTAATGTCCACATCATCATACAGAGATGTGCACTTGCCCAGCCGAGTGTCTGGATAAAGCTTGACTTCTTCACTGCTGTGGTTAACCAACTTGAGGACTATATTGCTGGAACTGGTGTCAACGATTCCCAGCCGAACACCATGTTTCCTTAATAACTCACTAGATGGCTCCACAATTCCAGTTGGTGCAAGATGTTCCTTTTTGGGGATCTCTACAGGCATCCAACCGACAGACAAAGGGGGAATTGTTGTACTAGTTCGGACTATCACTTGGCATGCCATCTCGACTTCTCCACCGATCCAACAATAAATCTCGTTATCACACGTTTTCAGTTTAAGCTGCTTGTAATCTATTCCTGTGACATGCTTCAACAGAAAATCCTGACCTAAAATACCTTCTGTTGTGATGTCACATACGACAATGGGCTGCAGATAGGACTTGTTACCAAACCTCAACTCGAACTCAGCTGTCCCATAAACTTCCAGGCAATTACCATTGACTCCAAGGACTTTAGCAGGCAACCTCTGTAGCCTAGGATCCATGCCCAATCTGTCAAGCGCTCGCTTAGACAGGAGGGTCATGGTGGACCCACTTTTCCCTCAAGCTGACCACCACGAATTGTTCCTCTTCTCTCGTTAGTGTCACTTATCTCCGGGGTAGACAAAAGACAAGTCTCTTCAAGATTGTCAGTTTCCTGATAGCTGTGGTTTGGTTCATAATCTGCAGGCCCATTTACACCCGTCAACTCTTGGCCTACTGAGTTGACGGGCGGCCGTTTCCCTGATGCTGTTGGGCTTGCTGCCTACACTTCTGCAGCAGGGGACACTTGGCATAGAAATGGTTGGGGGAATCACAAGCAAAGCAAGTTTTACCATCCTGCCCAGGCTGTCTGAATCGTCTGGCAGGAGCGGGGGATGGTTTCTTTGTTTCCAACTTTTCCAGGCGGTTCAATACTTCCTGCAATAGTGTGGTAAATTCTAATTGCTGCTGAGAGGGGGAATCTGTTTTGACAGCAGTAACACCCGTCATTCTGATTGCTGGCTTTTTCTTCTCAGAATCTCCCATGAGGGCCTCAAATCGTTCAATGATGTCGACTGCATCTCCTATAGTAGTGCAGCCACGATCGAAACATCTGCACTTCATATCAACTGTGATGCTCTTATACAGTTGGTTGAGTGCTAATGCCTCTTGGGCCTGGAGATCCAAAGTGGGGTATGCCTTTTGAGTCATTTGCCGGAGGTCATCACCTAAAGCGGCTATTGACTCACCAGACATCCTTCGTCTGGCTTCTAATTTAGATAACCAGCGATTCTGATGACGTGTACTGCCGAAACGTTGCTCAAGTTTTGATGTTAGTGTTGCGAAGGATCTCTTGTCCTTCATGGTCAATCCAATATAAAATGTTCTGGCAGTACCTCGTAGGCTAGCAGACAAGGCAAGAGCTTTCTCTAACTCTGTCCATCGTCCTAGCTCTGCACAATCCTGAAAATGTGATATGTATTCCTCGTAGTCACCTTTGCCATCGAATGGTTCTGGTTTAAATCTCAGATTGTGATTCTGAAATCCTCCAATCTCAGCATCCAGACCTGGCAAAGGCCTACGTGAAGTCTGACGCCCTCTAGGTTTAGGGGCGGCTGTATCCCCTGCCTCGGGCCGGGTTGTTTCTTCAAACAACATAGCATTGTCGCTCTCATCATCGACCACATTTTCATGAATATCGTCCTCTATATCAGAATGGTCCCCATGTTGGATGTCTTCTTCTATGCCTTCCTGGTCACGGAACACAATTTCTGGATCGAGACTGTCGGCCATATTTAATCAGCGGGTGATCTGATATTGTGTGGGATCGATCACTGGATGCTGTTTAGGATTACAGCATCCCACTTCTGACACCAGTGTAATATCCGTGGGTTTCCCACGGGTAAGTAGGGTAAAGCCTGTGCTGTATAATATCTGCAGGTATCTCTCTGGTTAGTAGGACAGATACTGTGGAATATCTGTGGGTACCCCTTTGGTGAGTAGGTTATCTGCTGAATAATACCTGCCGGTCTCTCTCTGGTAAATATGGCAGATAACTGTGAAAACCCCTCTGGTAAGTAAGGGAGACAACTTTGATGATCTGTGCAGTAAAGCACCCTCCAAGGGGAGATAACCCTACTTCTGATGACTAGATATGGCACAGCTCAGTGATCATGATATCCAGAATCCATGTGCCTCCAGTTCAGTAGCTTAGCCTACCAAGGGAGATAATCCCTTGACATCGTCATTGTGTACCTCTCGTCTTCGTATTAATAAATTCGACAATTCATATTCTGGTGCATTGAGTTCTTTTTATTCTTTCCAATCATTTTTTATGATATATGCCCAGAAGCCCTGACCTAAATATTGGGTACTAGCAGATTCTCAGAGTGATGGTAGGTGTATAGGCCTTTCACATATATTGCATTAGAGGCATAAACAAAACAGCATAATATGATATTTCATCATCCTAATTGAATATGGATTTAACCTCGTATTAAATTCCATTATATCAGCATATCCATATATGCTCACATGTATTTTGCCTTTATTATGGGCCGAAATGAGATTCCCAGGTTAATGTATGGGAGCATTAACCTCGTATTAGATTCCATTAAATCAGCGTATCCATATATGCCTACATGAATTTGCCTTTATTATGGGCCGAAAAGAGGTTCCCAGGTTAATGTATGGGAGCAGTGAGTTGTTCACTGGCCGAGCACCCCAGCCATTGTGTCGAAGCCTTGCTCCGAGCTTCCTTATATACCCTCCGGTCTGGGTGTCACGTGACTATTCTCATGAGTTAAATCATCATTTATTGCATAACTTCAAAGGAGCCCAGGGTGCTTTTTGCAGGCCTTGTGGGCTTTTTATCTCAGGATTACTTTGCCAAAATACTGCCTCTAAGGCATGCAGGATAAACTAAAAGCACCCCGGTCTCCCGTGCAACAAGCTGACAAATCGTGATGGCTGACGTCATACAGTAGCAATCGGGGTAGGTACCCTCCTTCTAGCTATGTTTGTGCAACGCACAATTATTTTCCTGCATAAGCAAATACATAGTAATTAACTACAATAAACAAGCTAATGAATAATAATAAAGTTCATACATACTCAGGGTCGATTTAGTTCAGAATTAACATCAGAAAAGTTTCCTCCGACTCCTGCCAACGAAAATCTCTAGCAGACGACGTGCGTAGGATTTTGACAACAAATAGTCCGATGAGAAATTATTATTCTAAATTCACACGAGTCACTCTAGTTCACAAAAGTTATCTGTAAAATCTAATTACCAATACTAGAGTTACCAAAATTACGGACTATGCTGGGAAAAATCTGTAACTGGTAGTAAACAACTTTGTAAACAACTAGGTCACATGACCAACGAAGAAACACTGGCCATAATGGCGGCAAGCAACAGAATTTCTGTCCACATCACGACACATTTCTGGTACTTTCTAAATGTTAAATGACTCTTGCAAGATAGCTACAATGAAATAGAGCTTCTGGGCAACAAGTAAGTCGAACTAATTTACAATTGCATGTTAATATAAACTATACACATTTATAAGAATGACATATCTGCGTGGAGCGATCAGCTGTTCAGGAAACAAAGTTTGACACTGCACATATATGACACTCACTCCAAACAGACACACCACGTAAACTAAAAAGTACTCCGTGTGTATCTGTCGATAAGTGCACACATATAGCAAACATTCCAAACTGATACAACATGTATACTGAAAAGTACTCCATGTGTATCACAATATATCTTGCCAATATGATCAGCTCGACCATATCACTATCACTCCCAACCCGCATTCTTAAACCCCAAATGTTCACTTATGAGATGAAGACATGCAAAACGAAATATCCAGCTAAGACCCTATTTTGAGGGAAAAATTATCATTTCGATTGATTGAAATTGTAGTTTTAAGGGCCGCTTCATATTCGGATTTCGCGGCCCATCAACTCAATGTTTTATTTGAATTTCGCGGTACATTTCTTTGTTTATTGAATATCTTTTCCAGCGCTAAATATATAAATAAATAAATAAATAAATAACAATGAGAGATTAGTAGGAGATATAAATAGAAGTAAATAAGAATCGCTATGTACAAGTTCGTAAGTCTCTTTCTGGTTTTTGGTTAAGTTATACTGATAAATATGAGTTCACTGTAATCGCGTGGATGATTCCTTTGTCTTGGTACCCCTTTGTACGCACAAAGCCGTCCAGAAAAAACTGGGAGAATCATGGGCGTCTTCAGAATTTTTCGAATCGACTTCCCTAACGACGCCCTTGGGAACAGGGTGGGTTCTTCCAGAAATCTGTGCCTGTAACAATTGCTTGGAGTGTGTATTGGGGCACATGACGGCAGGTCTACGTCCTGTATTGCGTGAAAGTCAAAGGATCACATTCTGTGTTAAGGCGTCAGTTCGGTGTCATCTATGGGGTAGCGTGTCAGTGTGGTTTAGGATTTGGTGTTCTGGTTCTGGAGGTTTCTTGTTGTGCGGCGTTGTCACTCAAGGCGCTGTTGGTATCCTTGTGATCGTCATCCGTCTTCTGTTTTTAGTCTATGGGGTAGCGTGTCTGGCGTGGTATAGGGTCGAGTATTCTGATTCTGGACGTTCTTATGGACCGACGATGATGACCCTCATCATGTTCATCTCCATTTCTGAAAGTATATGATGAAAAAGTGTGTAGTATTCATTCTTGTGAGTGACATTATTTGTGTGCGTGGTTGTTTCTTGGACGTGTGCTAATGATTTATGTCCTTGATTGTTGAATTGGTAGCGGGCTTAAGGTTTTAGAGACGAATGTGGTTACCGGCCCACACGGAACATGGTATCTCCGGTGCCCACATTGCCTATTTTATTGCGAAAGAGATTTTTGGCCAATATTGTCGCAGGGATGTTGATTGGTCTTGGCCTCCGATTTTTGAGACTAATGTGGCAACCGGCCAACACGGAACATGGTATCTCCGGTGCCCACATTGCCTATATTTTATTCCAAAAGAGAAATTTTGGCCAATGCTGACGGTTAAGGATAGTTCCCATGGCCCAAAATCAAGTAGCCTACGCCATGAAATCACGTGACTTTAGGCCATGAAATCACGTGACTTCTTGAAATCACGTGACTGAATGCTCTTAAGCGTGATTACGTGGCCACTTGATTGTGGGCCATGGGAACTATCCTCGACCAATGCTGACATTGTTAGTTAGTGGTGCGCATGCACGGGGGTAGTGTTATATACTGGAATAATAGCCAGCAGTTTTGATAAATTTATTAAGGACTTGAATACCTGTTTTTTAATGGGGGGCTTAGGGTTTAATATCGCTGGTAATGTTAAGGAAGTGTTGAATTTTTTTAATTCGTTTCTAAGTGCCTCGCGTTGTGGGTAGTGTTTTGGGCATTCAAGTAGGACATGTTCTATTGTTTCTTCTACATTGTTGCATGCGGTACAGAGTGGTGAGGTGTTTTTCGGAAGCATGGACAGATGTGATTTAAGTCCGGTTTTGCCTAGTCTTAATCTTGTGATGATGCGGTCATCACGCTTATTGTCTAACTGGAATCCTTGGACTTGTCTTTTCTGGTCATCAAGAATCTTATGTAACCATCGTCCACGTTCTTCTTCGTTCCATTCCTTTTGCCACTTGCTATCTATTTTGCGTCTAATGATAGTGTTGAGTTCTTTACATCCTAATCCTATTGGCACATCGTGTGTAGTTTTGGCAAGACTGTCTTTGGCAGTTTTATTGGCTGCTTCGTTGCCTCTGATGTTGACATGCGCGGGGACCCATGCTAAAATGGCGTCTATACCCTCGTTGTGTATTTGTGTACAGATACATTCTATTTTGTGTATGATGTCGTGGCCAGGTATATTTTGTTGATGTCATTTGTATGACAGGAGTAACTTCCCTTATAGTGAGGTGGCTTAGCAAAAAGATGGTGACACGCTGGACCAAAGCACCAAACTTGGCACATCCATAACTTGAGGCATACAGAACAATATCAGAAGGGGTGCCCATTGCTCTGAGTTGGCTTCCCAATAGCTTCATGATTTTCGTTATCCTTGAGGGTAGGAAGCTGAAACTTGCCACATTATATCTTTGGTTCCAGCGCTACAATAAAATGTAACAAAATTGAAGATGGCCTCTATGATGATGTCACAGTGACGTCATATTATAAAAATAAGCCATAAGACGATTTTTCTGATCGATTTTTCAAATTTTGTATTTGTGCCATTTTCTTCGCTCAAATTGCCTTGTAAATCAGTAAATAATCATCTGATATGAAATAAAATATTATTATGCACTTTCACGTAGACAAAATACACCAATTTTGAAGAAAATACGACAAAAACACAACTGTCGTCCATTCTGAATTTACCCATGATGCTCTTCTCCGAGAACTAAATGGCCCTAATATGATTTGCTATATGGACACAAAGTGCCAGCTCTCAACAGTTCCGAGCATCAGAACAAATTTTATTGGGAAGAGCGGGGGCGGGTGGAGGGATGAAGCTGAATCCAACAATAACAATTGAAGACAGGATCCTCCCTATTCAGTATCATTTTACTAGTGGGTGTGCCTGCAGAACCGGCATATAATTGGAGTAATGCACGGGTCCTGAACCATGCACATGTAAATGTGTAAATATAATGGTACTGTCACCCAGTGGGAATAAGGTGTAGTTTCAGACCCCTACCCAATTTGCCTCTGAATCTGAAATCGTCCTAAGCACTCTCAGTCATGTCAATAGCGACGGATAGAAGTCAACGTGTTATTTTAATGTTAATTTCATGTTTCTGTCCCTCAATGGGCGTTAAATGCAATTTCCGATTTTTTTTCTGTGTCTATTCACTCTCTGAGATCCCTATAGTTATCCTGAAAATGCTTGACAGGCTTTTGACCGAAAAAAACCCACCAATATTGCGGGCCTCTATTTTCACACTTGGCATTCCCATAGCTATCTTGACAAAGTTCCATGAACATTCGACCAAAGCTGTGTCCATTCAATGACAATATATAGACAAGTGCTATAACATGTTACTTGTATGTTGCGCGGGTGATTGGGTGGGTACAGCTTCCTGTTGCTTCAAAGCATTTTGCTGAGAAGCAACAGGAACTTGATAATGTGATGTCTAGCACTGTAATATCACTTGTCTTTATTGCACCAAGTAAGCGTCCTGTCTGTGTCTTGTGTGCTGTCCTAAGTGTTTTATAGGGTGGCTGGAGGGTGTCTGGTTCCATGCTGCTTCAAAGATTTCTTCTTTGAGGTAACAGGAACGCAACTGGGCTGGGTGGTGCTTTTTTGGTTCGTCGCGATATAGCTGAAATATTGTTGAAATCCACGCTAAATTCTATTCACTCACTCACCCTTACTTGTATGTTGCATGTTCTCGGTCCCCATTGGGCGTTAAATGTTCTTGTGATTCCTTCTTGGTTTTAGAGTCCCTTTTCTGGCCATACAGCTCTGTTAGCTATCCTGACGTAATTTGATGGCCTTCCAATAAAAAATCTGGCCTCCAACAGGCATAAGATGCCCTTTTTGGGATTGTTCTTTTCAGTTTCACCCTCACTGACTCCAACACTCTTCAGATGAAGGTTCGTACCATTTCGTCCAAAAATTTTGGCTTTTTTCGGCGGTCACAAATATACAAACAGAAACGTGTAGAACTAAACACAAGTCCCCGGCCCGTGTAACACTTGTTAATTCAGCTATTCTTCTCTCGAACTGAAAAGTAGAGCGATAGGCAAGAAGTGGGGGAAAAATTGACGTCTGTCGATTAAAAAGCAACCATATGACTTAACAGGAAAGCTTCCCTTGGCACCTCACCTGCAGATCCGAGAATACTGTGGATTCTCGGTCGTAGCCTTAGTATCTCAGCCGCGCTTTTATTGCAGCTGTTAATATGGATACTATGAAGTATCCCCACGGCCCCTAGCAACGCCTTAAGCGGAATTAGATACGCTAGCTCGTGAGCTGTGATGACAGATCAACTCAAACAAATAACTCATCGGATGTTAATGGATGAGCATCGAGGGCGTTTGATGAAGTAAACGCCTCAACATGGTGTGAACCTGGTAAATGCTAGAATACCCTAAAAATCTGTCCAGTCTTGGACATTTCCATCTTTTTTTTCCATTTTACGAGATAAAAATCTGAATTGTCAATTTTTACATGGATAAGGGGCGATTGTTTCCTTTTACACAGGTGTAACAACTTTGAGGTTTCCCTGTATAGCCCCAAATTGGCTATATACGGAAGGCCAGAAGGCTCCGCATCACAAAATTAACTCGCTTGGCTTTGCAAAGAGATACTCGGGAATCGAGCACTTTGTGGCAGTGGGGATGTGGCTTAAACGATATCTGCCATGCCGTGTAGATACTCTGCTTTCAGCTTAAATAAGTGAACAAGACATTTTGTACGGTTTGTCAATGATTTCTTTTTACTACATCTATCACCGATATTATATAAGGCTTACAACACTCCCATTTCCAAATGAATATACAATTGCTATCTACAGCAAGTCACCCCTCTAAAATAGGGTCATATAAAACTTAATTAGATAGTCGGATCTGTAATATCGAAGCTACTGCCCGATCTTGTCGGCATGCTGGGTGACAAAGTGGGCAAGTCATTTGGCTCAGACCACGACCTAAAGATGGGGGGGGGAGGGGAAGAGGCCTAATTAACGTAGGTGTCGGGGTTACTAAAGGAATATTGACCCCCAAATTGTCCTGTGAAGAGGTGCTAGAAGGGAAACCTTCTAGAGCATGATCGAAGGTTTCTGATGCATCCAAGGTAGGTGTTCTCAGATAAAATACCGATGTTTTTGTCAACGAACATGTTCTGCACGTAGACACCACAAACAATCTAGTTTTTAGGGCATCACAAAATACATATGGCTCAATTAGACAATTGGTCCCCAACAATAGGTTCTCCATTTTTTCCCCATATTATAGTGAGTTTCTAAACTATCTATACCAAGATGTTCATACTCACATAAACTTTTACAAGAAAGCCCCACTTGTTCGTCTGGAATTTGGCTCTGTTATAACTTCAGTTGGCTTCCACAGAATCCTGTCACAAAAGTTGTGCGGGGATTGATACCAACTTCTTATATTTATACGGAGCCAAACTCCCGAGGGAATGTTTTGCATGACGCGGAATTTATTCCGTGCCCCGATCTCATTGGTCAATTTTCTCGTACCATAGATCGAAGTTCTAATAATCTGATGTTATATCAGATAACCGTCTCCCAGCATATTATGATTTTTTCCTGAGCCATAATATATTATCTTAGTATATTATATTGAAGATATTTTCCCTTTTTATTATATTCTGTAGAGGAAATATTAAAATTCTTTTCCTTTTTCTATATTCTGTATAGAAGATAATTCACGGCTTTCATCATTTTTCTATTCTTGATTTGTCCAATGGCTAGTAATATCCTTTACCTTCGATCAAGTATTTGTACCTTGAAGTCATTACTTTTGGGAGATAACATTCCTCGTGACTGTTTTATTACTTCTCTAGCCACGCTACTAAAATCAGGTATTTCCAAATTATACCTTGAGGTCAGTTCTCTTTACACCCAGATTAATCGACCGTCACATCCTGTACTATCGGTCCGACTAATCTCTGCATTTTCCATATACATGGTTCTTAAACCTTCCAGCCCTATCAATAGGACACATTTTTCTCGACCCCAGCTATTTTAATTTGCTTGCTTTTTCTTGCCAAATTGCTTGCTTTTTCTTGCCAAATTGCTTGCTTTTTCTTGCCGAACATTTAATATAAAAATACTCCTAACACGGCTTAATCATACAAAGATACTTCTTTGTTAAATGATTAGACAATTTACTTTCGCCTTCACCCAAAATAATGACTCACTCATCAGCATTTATTAACTGGGTTAAAAGGTCGCATAAATGACCATAGTTTTTCTCTATGGACCACCTTGATGTGTTATTGGCCAGAGTATTTTTCTGTATTGCCTGAGGGGCCAGCATCTGGTCTCCATTTCCAAAGTGATTATCTGTGTTCTCTCAATGTTCCCTCAAGCAGTGGCAAGTTAATCGCATTCCAGTGATAAATTATTCATACTCTAGTCGCACTGAGATTCTAAGGCAAGAAAACTATATGTTATTCCTGTATCCCAATTTCAGAGTACACCCTAAACTTTACTAAATTTCATAATGAATTATCATTTGTGTTCTATGATATAATAATATTTGTTATCATATTTATTCTACTATATAATATACTCCATGGTCGAAGAATTTCGGACCCCGAAATTGGAAATAGGACCATCAAAACAATAGAACTGAAAAGTCGGTCAGACCAAACGATCCCTATGGGGTGACATATAACAAAAAATTAAATTTTTTTTATACATAGATATATGCATCACATGACCCAAATAGTTGTAATAGTATGGAACATATAGAGCATGGAATATAGAGTCACATGGATGTGGAGTCGTTGAAGGATACCAGTCGGTGGAATGTGCCTCGGGTGGGGAGGTCATTCGTGTCGGAGTCAATTCTGTGCGTATTAAAATTGCTCATGGTCCGATATCTCAGGTGTGGAGATCAGCCATTCCCTCCGGGTGACAAGAAGTAGACCGGCCCAGGGTCAGATGAGGTGACAGAAATCTCGAGTGAGGAAAGATGCATGTGAAGAAACACGACAAAAATACAACGAGGAGAAAGAAAAATGACCCGAACCAAGAAACTATATTGGTTTGGCCTGATATAAGAACATACATGTGCATAGGTATAAAGAGTGGGATGTCCTACGAACTACCGATAGCGCCATTTACTCGTACATGTATAGTAAGAGTCGGCTAGAAACAACATATGACATCAGAGGTCAAAATACAAACAACAATCAACAAGGAATAAAATATACACGACGAAAAAACTCAGTATGGATCATAGCCATACGTGTTACAAAGATGGTCGTGAAGAAAGATTGACTACATAATTATGAATTGAAAAACGAAATAAAAGATCAAAACTGACCAAAAGTGGAAGGTACGAGGGAGATGCCACAAGCGTATGTCGACAAATAGACGGTACAACAGCGTCATGAATGATCCAAAACATTTACAAATTATTAACTACTATGTATGAAGTAGATAATTCTTAATTTTCCAATGTCTGTCAAATAAAGACATTTGAGTGAATATAATGAACACTTATAAAAGGTATACTACGCTTCATACACAGAATTCAAAGCAATTTTGATTAAATGACGTGATTTTGGAAGGAGGCAAACATGACTGCCTCTACATACAGTGATGTATGGGTCACTTACCAAAACAACTCAGATCCACAAACACACAATATATACACAACACGCCTTGCAATGGTCCACATGCTTTGAGATAACAGAAATGGCTCACATTTAGCGACATATGTGTGATGAAGGAACGCCTTTCAAAACAACATTATGAGCCACCGATCTCTCAGCATGGGTCACATCTGCAAGTGTATATCTCAAAAGGGGTTTAATGAACCCAACCAACCGAATTCTCCAGTAATACGGGTCGAAGATTGAATTGGGTCACGAGGTCGCACAGAGGGGTAAATAGTTTTCAAAGGTACTTGTCTCCTTTCCCGCTCCGCAAATTGATGGAAAATAGTTTTGGGTGTTTTACCCGAATGGTATAACTGGCTGTCCACGTATACAGCACCACATTTAGGACATTCTCCGTGGACTTTGAATGAATCCATAAAACAATGGGAATGAACTAAATGATAACAACATGGCAGAAATTGGCACTCTTGATTCATGCCAGCAAATTGAGCAGCGCGATGGATATCAATATTACATAGACCACATTTAGATATTGAGGGTTGCTTTGACCAAAAGCGGGAAGCCTTCCTAGAAAAATCGCGAATATGCCGATATAAATGGCGATGCACCAATAATGTGGAACCTGGTCTGCGAGGGGTTATTAATTTAATTCAGAACTGGGCGATATGCCATACGTATCCTGTATATACTGGAGAGCGCGATGAACCCAAGGGTCATCTTTTCCCCAGACAGACATCAACTTAACAATCATCTCCGTATGTCTGGTAGGTGCTAAAAGATGGACTAAGGCCATATAGTACAATTTTGAACTGCAAAAATATTCAGCCAACTTGAAAAATGATGGGATATCAATTCTATTCAGCATGTGCAATAGAGGATGGTCTCGCCCAGTCAATGACCAAAGAATGGCATGGAACAGAGGTTCCTTATCAGCAGACATTGCCAGGGTGTGACGTATGTCATTAAATAAGGGCGGTCGCATCGGCTGAGATAAGTTGGAGTAAAAGGAGCCCTGCGCTCGAAAATAATCTGAATTCCGGCACAGTTGGTCCATCTGATACTGCGTAAATATGTGTGACATATTTAGCTGTCTACCGCGAGAAGTCAGGTGGTTACCAAACCTGCTCCCTGTAAAAATAGAAAGGATATAGTTTATATGATTTTCAACATTTATCTAACACCAGACATTGCCTTTATTCAGTAATATATTGTCGTAACGGACGTGAAGAGAGGGGAGGGCGATAATATTCCTGGAAATAACCCTCACAAGCTCGACACTGAACAGGATAACCTGTAGAGATTTGAATATTGAGTAAGTTGGTGGCGCATTTGTGATGTACCCCGCTTAAACAGCATGGGGCAAAACGAGCCACTGCGTGTCGACCTTTAATAGGGGAGCGATAGATAAGAGGAAAGTCACAAATACTACAAATTGCGTCCTGTCCCAAATGATCCCAAAAGCGGTTGTATTCCTCAATTGGGCCGCGTAATGCGTCAGTCCAACTGTACGGTAACGTACCAAAAACACGGCTTTCAATTCGTCGAGTTTGGAGGCGAATTTGAGATTCACTAATTTCCAGATATTTAGCTAACCAATCTTTCAACTCGGGGGCAAATAAATCGAGTACGCCGGGATCCTTCTCGACATAATGAAATAAAAGCTGGAATGTATCTGGTCGAGAGAATTGACTGACAAGTTTGCCCAATAACCAAGCATCGTCAAGGTAATAGGCTACATAAAAGAGATAACCCGCGACATGCTTATAAGGAAACAAAGTGGGACTCGTGACTCCAGGAACAGTCGCAAGGGCCTGTATGGCAGCTTTGTGATTCAAAACATGAAAACATGCTTTTAATGCATCCCAATATTTAGACACGGCTCGTTGTTCTTTGATATAATCTAGTTCATATCTCAAATCAGGTAAGCCGTCCGTGGGAAGTGTCACTGATGACTCATATAAGCAATAGATAGTATCAGCCTCCCATTTAGTGCAATACTGTAGGATAGGGTGAGGTGTAAGAAATTGTAGCCTCTGCTGAAGACGTTGATATCGCAGAGCGGGGCAAGAAGCCGTGTAGACAACAGTTGGCATACGTGACATACCTGTAATTAAGGTGCTGATTTATGAAATTGAAATTTCAATATGATGTAATAACCTCACAGGACTGCAAAAGAAACAAAAGAAAATCATAAGTAACATAACAAAGAAAGGATGATTGGTGACATTTCCCTTATTCCGACAATGGGAACAGGTGATCCGGAATGTTGGTCGCAAGTGTTTTCAAACATAGGAGACTGGTAAATTTGGGTTAGTCTGAACATGATTATTGCGCGGTACCTTGTCCCTTAGTTTGATAGGCACACGTGTGTATAAACCACATGTTCCAAACAGTAAGCCTACTCTACAGTCAACAGACGTCGTGATTTTCCGAGCACGTTCATACATTCCAAACGGAACGGAAAGGAGGGGGGGGGGTAAGGTGTAACGGTAACTGGAGTTGGCAACCTGCAATTCTGTGTCATTCCAATCAATACGTAAATGTGTGGTACAGCACGTTACAATGTAATCCAAGATTACAATGTTATGAGACGCCAAGGTCAGGGCCGGAGGTGGTCCAGGGATTTTCAACACTTCAAGGACAACATAGCCTTTAGAATTAGCTATTTCCAGCACAAGTTCAGTGGAAATCGGTGAGAAATACCTTGTAAAATTCCGCATAGGATTACTCCAATATGAACTCTTGCGACACAGTTTATACGTTAGTTTGATCAATTTGACGATCACAACAAAAGTGAAAAGAATAACAAGACATATCCATAAAGTTCGTGGTATCTCGATATTGGCAGAGTCAATTAGGGGTATTGATGGTGGCGCCGGTAATAGGGGCCGTAGAAGTTGTGCTTTAGTCTGTGGGGTTGCCATAGAACCCATTAACAACTTTGACATACTTCGATGTTTGACACCGAGAACACCAACAACAAGAAGCACAGCACACGTCCCAGCTGCAGCCAAGCCTGCATAC
Source organism: Hanleya hanleyi (assembly GCA_036873755.1). Taxonomy (NCBI): domain Eukaryota; kingdom Metazoa; phylum Mollusca; class Polyplacophora; order Lepidopleurida; family Hanleyidae; genus Hanleya; species Hanleya hanleyi. The sequence goes on along the minus strand of JAVTVY010019315.1, from coordinate 63,809 downwards.
TGTTTAACAGGAGCCGCCTGGTCATTCACGTGTGGTAAGAGGTCAAACATATTCTTGTCAGATCCGGTCATATAAGGGGTGTCACCTCTCTTAATGGTGGCTACTAATTTATTCAAATCTGCCGAAAGTTTCTTATCAGTCGCTACAACATTAGTTTGATCAGCGCGTTTAATGTCAAGTGGGGGAGGGTCAGCTATTTGAAGAGATTTATTCAAGGTTTTAGCACCCTTGAAACTGATCAAATCAGAGTGGTTAAACCATTGATAGAGATATAACAAATTAACTGCATTCTCGTATTTAAGTCTAGATCGACTAGTATGTGTGCATTTGTTTAGACTGGGTGCCAGATAAAACTTTTTCGTTTTCAGTGAACACAAGCATGCCAGAGAAATCACCGCAAATTGACGCGGTGTCATTGACTTAGGGGCGTCTCGGTCACACGTCATGGTCCATGCATCTGACGGAGTTGTCACCGAAAAGTACTGTCCTTGACCCAAAGAAAACATTCGTGGGACAGGGTCGGATATTGGGGTATAGGTCATGTGACACAAGCGATGCGCCTCTTCCGGTTTATCGAAAAACAGAGCTGCTGTACACGTGGGAGTGTGTCTGTTATATACTGGCAGCGTTTCTGTACATTGTCTCAAAGAAATCCCTCTGCATCCTGCGTATTCGTCTGCTGTCAGTTCAATAAAATATTGATTATCTTCTGACACAGCGAAGTACGGAGTCAAATTGTTAAGCTTCGTTTGTCCTGTGGAATTGTGCTGTGATGTTGGTAACGGAAAGTCAGTCACTTTATACACCCGAAATATACTATTGTATGACGTCAGAGGAACCTGTATTTGTACATACAGATATTCTCTAGTTCCATGAAAAATAGTATTTGGTACCCCGTATATAGAGGTCGGGTCAGGGTTCGATATCTTGAAAGGGGCATACCGTGCATCAAGTACTTTAGTTATTTCGCGGAAAACAGTCATGAGATCAGATAGTGACACCAGTTTTGGGCTTAGATAATTTTGCATTAATAATTCCACCGCCGCTAGTCGCTCAGAAGATATATCATTAGCTATCTGCATGGTTTGGACGTCTTGTGCAGCGACCGCAACGAGGCCATGCACCACTGCTACATGTGCTTCGTGCACTATTTGTATATTATGCAAGATAGATTCCAATCTTGCAACTTGTATGTTCGTCCTATTTTCTAATAATTCGGTCAACTTCCAATTTTCGTGGATCTGATCCAGAAGGAACTCATATCGTTGATCGGCTATAGCGATATACGACAAAAGTTCACCTTTAACTACCATAGTGTTAAAATGATTCAAAGCAACTTCCTTGGCTATTACATTGACATGTCCTGCCAATTTATTTAGGTCACTAATTGTGGCGGTACCAAACAACGTTTTACTCAAGGAACCAATGAAGCCAAATACCGCTCGAGCTGGGCGTAGTTTACTGTCATAATATCCAGTTCTTCTTTCAGGTCCTACCAAGGATTGTATCGCGGCATTATTTTGCTGTATATTACGAAAAAGTAACTCTGACTGTTGCTTTTGGACCGGCATTAATCTAATATAATGCTCACACATCTGTATTATGGCTTGCACAAAAGCAAATTTGACTTTATTCTTAGTTGCATTATTAATAGCCCACAGAAGTGGCATATTACATAATGGTACTTTCCTCGGAACTGGAGGACGACTCAAATGCCGTATTTTGAAGATGTGTTGCCAATGAGACGAAGCATCATCAATTATACCCGACGCAGTGAAGAAAACACCAAAGTTTGGTCGAGCTATGAGCTTTGTCATCTTATGCTCCAGATTTCCATCTGATCCAGTTTTACGAGAAAATGTCTTAGAAGGTGTGACCAGAGGACTACTCAATAGACACACTACAATAATGACCATACAATGATTCATTATGTTTAGGTAAGTACGGCATATTTATCCACCAATAACTTACACTGCCCTAGGGTTATTATGGCTAGTTCTTCCGGTGCTGGATATTTGAGATTTTCTGCGTCCAGAAAGTTCAATTCAACAACGTGCCACAATAGTCGAATCACTCCACTCTCACTTGCGCTGGGCGAAGGGAATGACAAAATCTATGTCTCTGTGGAAACTGTAAAAACAAATTGATATATATATTATTCCATACCCACCGTTGTTTTCAGTTCCTTGGAGACTATTTTCTCGTGTCTGGCACTGTGGAATCAATGAAGTATATTAAACAAATCACATCATCACATCATTATTATTTTTACAGAAAACTCTTTATTCCATCATCATAATTATCACTACTATAGGTTGACACAGTTCTCTAGACGAACCTGCTTACATTCACCTGACTAGGTAAGTACTTCTTTAATCATTAACATCATTTTGCTTACATAAACTCCTTATTTCACTAATTCACTTCTCTAATTGATATTCAAATTCTTCATTAAATATTTCATCACTCATCATTCTTCTAATAACTCATTAATCCCATAATTTAAACATGTGTTTCCATAATTATCACGAACAGGCAGGGTACCCTGAAATATTTCAAACAGACCTTCATCCATGGTCCAAATCATCATTATTTTTCAATTATCATTGGGAACTTCTAATCAATCACACAACTAATTATCTCCACTATTAATTCAATCTCACTTGGTTCAATGTTTTCTCTCCTAGTTTGTAAATTTTCTGAACGGAAAATACAATCCAGATAGTCAGTTTGTAGGTGAATTGCCACCTCACTAAAACATAACAACCGCCCTCATTAATATACACATTAATATACGAGGATAGGAGCAGAGGTCATTCATCCCTGGTGAGTCATTGTTCTACTAAGACTTTAAACATAAACTTTTGGAGCTTGTCTTAAAATACGTACATTCTTCTCTGTAATTATTTCTTTATCTTCTACAGATAATTCATTTTCAGGAATCCAAGTCCCAATTTTCTTATTTGTCTGATCTGCGTATATCACATAGTAATGAATCTTCCCATTTTCATCTTTCTTCCCTTTTAAGACATTCTCTATTGTCCTAACTTTATTTTGCAGTAATTCTTCATCAGTTGGCCTGGGGATCATGGGTGTAACGATTTCCTTTCCCACGATATATCCTCGGTCCACAGTCATATCTTTGTTTTGAACTGGCTGCCTGACATTCTCAAAAAGTCCCAGATCATCTATTTGATCGGGTTGAATAATGTCTTGAGCCTGTTCGGTCTCGTCAACTTGGGGCGTAGGGGTCACTCCTACGTCTCCATTTTGCTTCTCAACACGAACTACACTAGTCTCTGAATCTTCAGGGATAATGGGTAACGGCTCGACTATCTTAGTCCCCTTCGTTACAAAGTTATCGTCTGGCATCTCATTCTCATCAATAGCAAGTGCGTCATTATCCGCAAGGTGGACAAGGTTCAACAAAGGTTTTGTAGGGCCCACATGGCGGTCAATACATTTCTTCAATCGGTTGCTATGGACAATACTCTTGACCAATTTATTTGACTGAACATTCCTAATTTTAAAGTTCAGTAATCCAACTTTAGTTACAACTCTAAAAGGACCTACCCATTTCGAATTTAACTTTTTTGAAAAGTGTTTAGGGGTCACTGGTAACCATAGATAAACAATATCTCCAACTTTAATATCTGGGTTTTTACATCTCATGTCATACCACTTCTTCATTTCATGTTTATTGTCTTCCAAGTTCAAGGCTGCTGCCTCCTCTAAACTCGTTATACGTGTCAAAAGTTCCTGTAAACCAGCTGACACAGCTGTCGTTTGTTGCAATTGTTGCAATAATGCACTATCTATAGGGAGAACAGGCTCCCTGCCATACATTAACAAGTATGGGGAAAAACCCGTAGCTTTATTATGTGTTATGGCATGGGCGAATCTCGCCGCTGGCAAGCATAAATCCCAATTACTTTGGTCTTCATTTACATATTTCCTAATTAAGGAAACCAAATTGCCATTTTGACGTTCTACTTCTCCCTGGGAAGTGGGGCTATAGGCAGAGCTCGCGACCTGATGTGTCCCCATCAGTTTACATAACTGACCTACTACAGCACTCAGAAAATTCGTTCCCCTATCGCTTTGCAGAACTAACGGAGTCCCGTATCTACAATAAATGTGATCAAACAAAGCCTTAGCAGTTGTGACTGCTGTAATATCACTTAATGGAATACTTTCGACCCACTTACTAAAGTTCTCCACACAGACTAAGACATATTTATTCCCTCTTTCAGTTCTCTTAAAAGGACCTAAAATATCAATCTGACATCGTTCGAACTGTCGACCCACTGGCAAAGGGAGGAGAGGTGCTTTATCATCTTTTCTACGAGGACTATACATAGTACATTGGGGACACGACTTGACCCAATTAGCTATGTCTTTATGCATACCTGTCCAATAGTATGAGAGTTGTATTGACAGTGTTGTCTGTTCTATCCCGCGATGACCTGCCATGGCGTGGTCATAATGACTTCACGTTTGAGTTGAACATTTGCAGGCCCTCTTGTTTTTCTATTCCACCAGTGATACAATATTCCATCGGTGAGATCATAATTGTCTATTTGATAGAACAATTTCCTAGCTTCTTTATCATCCTCCGGGACTTGACCCGTCCGAAAATACTCAATGAGGGTGACTAAAGAGCGGTCCAACAGCTGTTCCTGTTTAACTCTTTCCAGAGTCAGATAAGGAGGTGGTATGTCTTCCTTAAGACTCCCCTGGTCATTTTGATTCTTAGAAGGTATTACTTCAAAACTTGACCTGTGTGGTTTGTATGGCATCCAAATATGGGTTCACATTGGGCTCGAGGTCTTCCTCTACTACTGGTTCGTCATATTCACGACGGCTAAGGGCATCCGAAACGACATTGGCTTTTCCCGGTAGATATTTAATATCATAATTATACTGATTAAGTACAAAGGCCCATTTTGCAATTCGTGGGGAGGCGGACTTATGTTTGAAAACCCAAGTTAAGGGGGCGTGGTCGGTATAGATTGTAAACTTGCGTGAGATTACATATGATTGAAAAACCCTAAGGGCATTGAATATGGCTACAGCTTCTAAATCCGTAAACCCGTACCTTTTTTCTGCAGGCAGAAGAGATCTCCCTGTATATGCAATGACACGTTCAGCATCATCCTGGACTTGGGCTAAAACAGCGCCAACACCAGTTCGGCTAGCATCTGTATAAATGCGAAACTCAGCTCCAGGACTAAAATCAGGGTATGCTAGTATTGGGGCTGTGGTAAGGGCTGTTTTGACTTGGTCAAAAGCCTGTTGACACTCAGGAGTCCATTTGTACCTGACATCTTTCTTTGTGAGACCGGTCAAGGGAGATATTATCTGTGAGAAGCCCTTAATGAATTTACGATAGTAATTGGCCATGCCCACAAAGGACCTAATCTGTGTAACAGTTTTTGGAACAGGAAATTCATTAACAGCCTTGACCTTCCCTGGGTCAACTTCTAAGCCTTGGGCAGAGATTATATGTCCCAAATATTTGACTTGTCTCTGCGCAAACCGACATTTTGATGGTTTTAACTTCAAATCAGCCGTCCGTAGGCGATCAAAGACTTGTTGCAGATCTTTCAAATGGGTTTCAAAGTCTCTACTGAAAACAACAATATCATCGATATAGACTAGCGAATTCTTCCAAAGAAGATCACGTAAGACCGAGTCTAATAAACGTTGAAAGCTACTGGGCGCATTTACGAGCCCAAAAGGAAGTTTTAAGAAGTGGAACTCTCCAAAATGAGTGCAGAATGCGGTCTTTTCCTGGGAATCCTCGTGAACTTTGACCTGCCAGTAGCCAGACTGCAGATCAAGGGCAGAAAAATAGGTCGGCTTACTTTGACCCAAACTGTCTAATTGGTCATCAATACGGGGCAAAGGGTAAAGGTCAACCTTTGTCCACTTATTCAAGCGGCGATAATCCACGCAGAACCTCCACTGACCATTTGGTTTGCTGACCAAAACAACTGGACTGGAGTAGGGAGAATCTGATGGGGTAATTATGCGCGCATCTAACATCTCATCAAGCTGTCTCTTAGTCTCCCGTCGCATGTCCAAGTTTGCTCTATAAATGCGAGATCTAATAATAGGAGCGTCCTCTTTCAAAACTATCCTATGTTTAACACCTTTTGCAGTGCCCAGTTCCGATAGGTTGGCTGCAAAAACATCCCTGTTTCTATTTAATAACATGTGCAAGTCCTGTTGTTGGGATGTTGTTAACGTGGTTGCAGTGAAATCTATTTGATCGGTAATGCTAGGTTGACATGTAGCTTTATCTGGGTCTTTGGGACTTGATACGGGAGGTGATTGATGTGTTAGACCATCTGAGTGAGGTGCACGTGGCGTGGGACTATCGTTATCTGGCGGGTCTAGGGGAATTATCTGCTCATCTAGGGACAATGAACAAAACTTACCAACAGCTGTCCTTGCATGAATTGTAATTGAATGTCCCGTAGGGTTGACAATTTTATAAGGAATCCCCACTGCATTCAAGGTAACTAAACTCTTTGACCCGGCTAAGCCTAGTTTATTCAACAATCCAGAGCCATTAATTATACCCACTAAGTTATCCGGAAGTTCTTTTTTTGAACAAGTTTGAATGACCGCTTCTGTCCTGGGGGGAATAATGACATCATGCACTGAACAAATGTCAGTCCTATGCAAAATGAGTTTATTCCTGTTAAAGTCCATAACAGCTCCAGTTCCTCTAAGGAAATCTACCCCCAATACCACTCGATGGGTTAAACCTTCAATAATTTGAAATTCAACCCAATGTGATTCAGTTCCTATTTTCACAGTCAAAACCGTTGTTCCTGTCAACTGCAAAGCTTCCCCATTAATAGCCGTAATACGGGTAAATTCAGATCTATTTCGAGTAAGGCGGTTAGTTGAGGACAATTTACAAAAGTATATAGCTGAAATATTGCTGAATGCGACGTTAAACCCTAATTCTCTCTCTCTCTCTCTCCCAATTTACAAAAGAAATTTTCCGAAATTGCTGATATAGCAGCTCCCGAATCCAGAAGTGCCAACACAGGTGAGTCCATAATTTCAATTGCTACGACGTTATCACTATAAATGGGCTGCTGATCAGACTGTATGTGAGCTAAACGCCGTAAATATTTACAAGAGTCAGAGTGTACCAATAGGTCATGCTCTCGCCCTGGTAAGGAACGGCTAACTGCAGAGGTTTGTTTACCTATTGTTAAACGCTTCGCTGGGTTTCCCCTTTTATAAAGATAGGAATAGAATGTTATTTTACGCCCACTAGATCGATAATGATAGCGGCATTTCTTTAGTCTAGCAGGCTTTCCTAGTTTAAAGGCCGGGGTTCCCAACTTCTATTGGTTCGACCACCCCTGTTCGGATTTTGGTTTTGATTTGGATAATAACTATTACCTAGAGGGTTCCTGTTTTGTCCATTTCCATTCTGTCGATACCCTTGATAACGCTCACGCGGTCTCTGATTATATTGATTCTGGTTATATTGATAACCCTGATTCTGTCTCGGATTCCCTTGATAAGGTCTTGATTGACATTCTCTAGAAAAATGGCCAGGTTTCCGACAATTGAAACAAATATCACTAAAATTTGTCAGCCTACCCATATTCCGAAAACACTGATCTGAATTATGTCCTAAGATCGAACACGTGGCACATCGAAAAGTGGCGGGATTTGGTTGCATAGAGCGGGGTGTTTCAGCCACATACCTTTGTCGTGCCGGCTCCTTGAACCGATCGTCCGTGGTAGATCGTGTCTGTAACTCTTTTCCGACAGCGGCTATCTGTCCCTTTAATTCGTCTATTTCGACTTTTAAATTAGCCTCATAGACATGGTCTAAACCCGCTATCTGTGGTTGTTTTGTCGATGCCATTTGAGTAGCCATTTCCGCTAACTTCGAACACTGTATAGTAGTTTCCAAATCAGCCGGATTCTGCATGATCACTTGGCACCCTATTTCAGGTCTCAAACCTCGGATAATCTGCAATTTATTGACGTCATCCGTCTTCCCTAATCGACAGGCCAGCTGCACCACTGAATCAATAGAAGCCCCAGTCGCCTGTGACGAACCTTGCCTTAAGGCATAGAAAGCCGTCTCCAAGTTAAACATCTGCCTCCTGTTTAAGTATTTATTTTCAAAAGCCTGGCGCAATCGTGGCCAGTCTTCGCGCTGGGCGTCGGGCAAAAGCGTGCACCATACCTCTGCAGCATCCTTAATTAAGAGCCGAAAATGTTGTACCTTTTGATCATCATGGATACCATTTAAATTCAAAAAGATCTCGAATTTTTGTAACCAAATTCTAGCATCTTCATGTGCACCTCCAGAAAATTTCTCGGGACGGGTGGCATTCATCATAGCCATCGTTATTTCTTCGTTATGCACAAGATCTGCATTTATGATAGCCTCATCAACAAGTTCATTTACCAAATCCTGATTATCAACTAATTGATCTACAAAAAGGTCATACTCAAATGGGTCGGGCGGGGCCTCCTCTTCATCGCTGTCAAGATGTGCCTGCTCTACCACAGGATCTGCTAATGGTTCCCCAAAATTTTCTAATGGCTCCCCAAGATTTCTAATGGCTCCCCAAGATTTCCTAATGGCTCCCAAGATTTTCTAATTGTAAGATTTTCTAATTCTACGGCTCGTCAAGATTCTGTAAGTGCTGCCCAATATTTTCTAAGGGCTCATCAAGATTCTGTAAGTGTTCCTCAGGTTCCTCTCCTTGAACTTCATTATTTATCACGGGTTCTTCAAATTCTTCCCCCTGAATTACATTATTTATCACATTATCATTCAGCAATATCTGCGGCAGGCCATTGTCGACGTCCTGACCAAATTCAGGCTGCGGATCTATTACTCCCTGATTTATTACTCCCTGATTTATAGGAACCCCTTCGTCACGTACAATTATATCTTGTACATCTATTCTCCTAAACTCGGGACTATCTCTCCCATTATCCTCTTCACCACTCATAGGAGCATCTATAGGGGGAATAATAGGCACAGGGGCACGTGTAAACGTCCCACTACGTAAATTCATGTAGATACATATCAATAATTACCCACTACGGACTTAATTAAGCAAACTTTTCCTCTAGTAGTGTTGTACCGTTAATAACCGTACAAATTCTCTCCAACATCGCACTTGGTGTTAATTCGAAGACTGTATATCCAAACAATGCCAAAGCAATAACTAATAAAACAAGTAGTAGACATAGCAAGTGAGAAATCATGACTTATGAATTAAAACTAATCTTTAAAATTTGGTATGGTCACGGCAAAAATTGCAAACCAATCCACCATTTGCCCGGGTTCTCCACCATGTGACATCTTTGAGGTTTCCCTGGAAAGCCCCAAATCGGCTATATACGGAAGGCCAGAAGGCTCCGCATCACAAATTAACTCGCTTGGCAAAATACGGAGGTAACCAGTAATCGAGCGCTTTGGACATAGGGGATATAGCTTAAACGATATCTGCCATGCCGTGCAGTTACTCTGCTTTCAGATTAAATAAGTGAACAAGTCATTTTGTACGGTTTGTCAATGATTTCTTTTTACTACATCCATCACCAATATTAGATAAGGCTTACAACACTCTCGTTTCCAAATGGATATGTAATTGTTATCTACAGCAAGTCACGCCTCTAAAATAGGGTCATAGAAAACTTAATTAAATAGTCGGGTCCGTAATATCGAAGCTACTGCCCGATCTTGTCGGCATGCTGGGTGACAAAGTGGGCAAGTCATTTGGCTCAGACCACGACCTAAATATGGGAGGGAGGGGAAGAGATCTAATTAACGTAGGTGTCGGGGTTGCTAAGGGAATATTGACCCCCAAATTGTCCTGGGAAGAAGTACTAGACGGGAAAACTTCTACAGCATGATCGAAGGTTTCTGATGCATCCAAGGTAGGTGTTCTCAGATAAAATACCGATGTTTTTGTCAACGAACATGTTCTGCACGTCGACACCACAAACAATCTGGTTTTTAGGGCATCACAAAATACATATGGCTCAATTAGACAATTGGTCCCCAACAATAAGTTCTCCATTTTTCCCCGATATTATAGCGAGTTTCTAAACTATCTATATAAAGATGTTCATACTCACATAAACTTTTACAAGAAAACCCCACTTGTTCGTCTGAAATTTGGCTCTGTTATAACTTCAGTTGGCTTCCACAGAATCCTGTCACAAGAGTTGTGCGGGGAATTCTACCAACCTGCTATATTTATACGGAGCCAAACTCCCGAGGGAACGTTTTGCGTGGCATGGTTTTCTCGTACCATAGATCGAAGTTCCAATAATCTGATGTTATATCAGATAGCCGTCTCCCATCATATTATGATTTTTTTCTGAGCCCTAATATATTATCTTAGTATATTTTCCCTTTTTATTATATTCTGTAGAGGAAATATTAAAATTCTTTTCCTTTTTTCTATATTCTGTATAGAAGATAATTCACGGCTTTCATCATTTTTCTATTCTTGATTCGTCCAATGGCTAGTAATATCCTTTACCTTCGATCAAGTATTTGTACCTTGAAGTCATTACTTTTGGGAGATAACATTCCTCGTGACTATTTTATTACTTTTACTAGCCACGCTACTAAATCAGGTATTTCCAAATTATACCTTGAGGTCAGTTCTCTTTACACCCAGATTAATCGACCGTCACATCCTGTACTATCGTTTACTATCGGTCCGACTAATCTCTGCATTTTCCATATACATGGTTCTTAAACCTTCCAGCCCTATCAACAGGACACATTTTTCTCGACCCCAGTTATTTTAATTCACTTGCTTTTTCTTGCCAATTTGCTTACTTTTTCTTGCCGAACATTTAATATAAAAATTCTCCTAACACAGATTAATCATACAAAGACACTTCTTTGTTAGATGATCAGACAATTTACTTTTGCCTTCACCCAAAATAATGACTCACTCATCAGCATTTCTTAACTGGGTTAAAAGTTCGCATACATGACCATAGTTTTTCTCTATGGACCACCTTGGTGTGTTATTGGCCAGAGTATTTTTCTGTATTGCCTGAGGGACCAGCATCTGGTCTCCATTTCCAAAGTGATTATCTGTGTTTTCTCAATGTTCCCTCAAGCAGTGGCAAGTTAATCGCATTCCAGTGATAAATTATTCATGATCTAGTCGCACTGAAATTCTAAGGCAAGAAAACTATATGTTATTCCTGTATCCCAATTTCAAAGTACAGCCCTAAACTTTACTAAATTTCATTATGAATTATCATTTGTTTTCTATGATATAATATTTGTTATCATATTTATTCTACTATATAATAAAACTAAGAAGTGGTAGGATTTTTAAGGTGGTAAACAGTGGCTGGGTATGATTCCGTTTATTTGATAGTGATAGCACGAATGGCACGCTTTTTAGAAGTATCAACGGATTCAGGTGACTGACATACGTGTTCCCCCACAAGATATTGCAGTGAGATAAATATGGGTAGATAATTGAATAGTAAAGAATATTAATACATTTAGATGGCTTATGAACCTTCGTGCCAGTGCCATGTTTGCCATCAACTCTGTACCGTCTTTCGTAAAGCTGTTTTTCATTTAAATGTATCATACAGTGTGACAATAATGTACTGTATACAATACGTGAATCTGACATGCAAGTATATTCCGATTTGTACTCTAAATGGAACTCTCTACTGTACGTAAATGCCTGTAAATAATGAGTACTTGTATATATATTTATATATAGAACTGACTTTACCCCCTTTCCCCACTTCTCTTCTTCATTAATTGTATTGTATGATATGGATGTTTTCTCGTCTGGAATAAAATCATATTATTATTATTATTATTATTAAAGCGTGTTCTTGTTCACCGAATTTTTAATGTAGTTAATAACACCAATGTTTCTCGCTAGCTTTTTACAGATGTAGTCAATATGATGTGTCCAGTTTAGCCTATCGTTAATAAAAATTCCTAGAAATTTATAACTGTTTACTGTTTCAATCTCTTCCCCGAATATAAACAAACGTGGTGTATGTCGTGATGATTTTCTCTTATTTGGTTTTACCAGCATGAGCTTACTTTTTTTGACGTTGAGGGACAGGCGGTTAGCACACAATCAGGTGTGAATCTTCTCTAACTCCTGTGACATAATTTCAACAGCATGGTCAACGTTATTAGAGGAAGAAACAACAGATGTATCATCCGCAAATAGAGTTATTTTAAGTAAATTTGTGACGTTGGTTATATCATTTGTGTATATTATAAAAAGAAGGGACCCAAGGATTGATCCCTGAGGCACACCACAGGTGGTATACGTGACGCGTTGCGATCTACCAGATAAGTAGGTTCTGAACCAGTCATTAACAGAGCCAGGAAAGCCATAGTGTTTTAATTTGGAGATTAATATTTCATGATTTACTGTATCGAACGCTTTAGAGAGATCTAAGAATGTTATTGCACTGAACTTTTTAGATTCCTTAGCGGCAATTAAGTATCATACAGAGAGGTTGCCGCGAGGGATGTTGAGTGATTGGATTGGAAACCATACTGACTATCCGAAATTATTTTGTTTATTTTCCAAGAAAAGAGTCATTGAATTGGTTACGAGTTTCTCAAGTATCTTAGCGCGGGGAGAACAGATATCGGCCTGTAATTACTAAAGATGGTTTGATCGCCCGATTTGAAAATTGCGGTCACCTTAGCAAATTTAAAAGCATTAGGCACAGCACCAGTTTTGAAGGATAAATTCATAATACGCGCAAGAGGAACTGAAACAGAATTTGCTTAACAAAAGACATAGGGATACCATCAAGGCCCAGTGAAGCAGATTTTAAGTTCATGATCACATTATGAACATCAGCAGAATTAGTACTTTCAAAATCAAAGTTTTGGGGTATAGAAGAGCCCAAGTATTCATCAAAGCTCGGTAATACGTCAGGAATATGAGCATCCAAGTTCGAGGCTACAGTGCTGAAGTATTCGTTAAATTTATCTGCTATAGTTTGAGGATCAGTGTGTTCTTCACCATCAATAATAAAAAAAAAACTGGGATATTGATGAAGTTTTCCTTCGATTTAGTAGCCGAGTTAATATTTTCCAGGTTCCTTTTATGTCGTGGTTTGATTCATTAAATTTCTTTTCAAAGTAATTCTTTTAAGCGAAGAGGATAGTGTGGTAGAAATTTGTTTCTATATATTCGATATTGTTTGACTATCTTCAAAGCGATTTTTAACGTAGTTGCGATAAATTCGATGTTTTTCGTGAATAGAAGTAAGAATGCCATGAGTTATCCAAGGTTTAATGATACGCTTAGTGATAAGATTTTGTGTGGTAACTAACGGAAAGCAGTCGTTATATGCGGAATCAAATTTTACAAGAAAACTATCAACAGCAGTGTTCACATCGTGTTCTTCGAGCAAAACATGTTCCCAATTATAATTATTTAACTTCATCACAAAGTCCTGTTTTTGTTCAGGGGATATCCGGCGGTATGTGGTAGGTTTATTGGGTGGTTTGTAGACACAAGTGGATTTTAAAATATGAAAGATAGGGAAATGATCAGAAATATCTGTCAAAAATATTCCAGAGTGTAGGTTATCATCGTGGATATTGATAAATATATTGTCAATCAATGTTGCTGAGTGCGATTTAACTCTGATCGGTTTAGTTATTTGAGGGAAATGATAAAGTGGTTTTAAAATATCGAGAAAATCCTTCGATGGCTTGTGAATATCAGTTTTAAATAGATCTATGTTAAAGTCACCCATGAGAACGCATCTTTTCTTTTCTGTGTCAGTTGTTGTTATGATATCGGTTAAACGACTGTTAAATATATCCACAGGCTTTCCAGGTGGTCGGTAAAATATGTCGACTAAATAGTTGGTACCATTAAAATTTATTTCAAGAAAAAGAGTTTCAAGTTCGTAAATGCAGAAGGATAGATCTTCGCGAATTTTGCATACATGTATACTGTCTCTGATATAGAGAATAAGCCCGCCGCCCTTTCTTTTACTTCTAGAAGTAGGGTAGGATATATAACCCGGGATATCTAGTAGACCTTCAGTCGCAGGATCAAGCCAACTTTCAGAGAATCCCAAAATAGAAAAGTTAAATTTTAAGTCTGTGAAATGTTTCTTCAAGCTTCTAGCGTTAAGGTGTAAAAAGGATAATAATTCGCCTTCGGAGGAGATATTTAAGCTTGGGTCCTTCATAAAGGAACATTCTGTAAAGTAATTGGACTGATGTATGTCAATGTATTTCCAGTGACTAATTTTAAACTCGATTGGTGAATTGCTATGATCGATGTTGTTTAATTCTATAGGATTGAAGACTTGTTACTTAGAAAGAGAAAATCAGGTTCTGTAGGTTGATTTGTTAAAATATTTGGTAAATATTAGGCCAGGTAAATCTGGTAAGAAATGTACACAGAGTATTATAATAACTGTGTGACTAGTCAATAGCATTGAATACATGCATATTTATGTACTTAGTGTTATTGTTATCAAGTTTGCAAGTGCTATACAGACTCTAATAGCATATATGAAGTATACTATCAGGAGGACAGTGTTAGGGAAGTACAGATCATTCTTCTCTCTATGTCATGCATTACATTAAGGAGATATTAATATGCATATACATTTCCTTACTGGGAGATAAGACTATAGACATTTCATGTAATACATTAAAGGGAAGTAACACAGGTGACAGTACGGTTCAAGTTGTTTTGGTAGGTAAGATGTCGATTCAAGGATAGAACTCTGCAATATCATTATATAGTAGGTTTTCATACTAACATTATTTAATGAATGACAATCACTGATCATAAGATTTCAATACCACCTCTCCTGCAGGAGTATATCAGAGAGAATAGTCCATGAAGAGAGAATAGTCTATCGCACTGGCACACCTTGGAAAACGTTGGCCGTTTATCGCATAGTTCCCTGTGTCTGTCCGCCCTACCACGTCTCACAGGGTGCCAACACCAATTGCACCTGAAATGCTTATATGGTGGATATTGCGGCTCTTCAAAGCAGCTTTCAACGTTGCGACATGCCGGGCATCTCCCAATGATAGTGATTCTCTCTGTGAAAGATTGTAAATTGATACGCGGTATTACATACACACACACATAAAAAACACTCGAGTATGCACGCCACCTAATAAGTTAATTTTCCCGTCAAATATACAGCCAATCCAACAAGTTTCAATCCAAGAACTCCTTGATAAAATGTCACCATGGCAGGTTAACAAAGCCCATTATCCCAGTTCGTGAGAGTGTCCGATTACCGGCTCTTGAAATTAATGGATATTCCGCAGACGTGAAAGATGAGTGCCGTCAAGATACCAAAAAATCTGCGAACTGTATTCATTCGATTTAACTAATTTATTCGAAATATTTATGAAATTTAATGTCTAATTCAACTATCAAAGTAATGGTATTACAACCACAGATTATAACTAATCTCCCCGTAGATTCTATACTCAAAGGTTTAAAGGGATCGAGGCCAAATGGTCTATTGTGGACATAAGTAGCATTCAAGTGCTCCACGATTGCCTTATCCAAGTTTACATGCCATCGTGCTTTCCTACTACGAAGCCATGTAAACTTGGCAAACGAGCTTAAAAACTTTTGTCGCGAGTAAAGGTTTAATCCCTTAATCAAAGATTCACCAAAGAACTCACTCATGATAGCGGCGTAGGGTCTCAGCGACAACATCCAAAACTCACACTCAGTTGTGAGCTGTTTCCAACGAATACATACTTTGGCCAAATGGACAGCCGTTTCTTCGCTGCCCTGGCACACCAAAAATAAAATCCTCTCCAGTATCTCGTTGGGTAGATACGATATAGACATTGTCTGGAAAATATGAATGGTTATGTTTGACAGGCAGAGGAGAGTAAAGGGGTCTGGCTGGACAACGTTTTGGTCGTGTGAACTAAGGTATTTATAAGGAACATTCTGTAAAGTAATTGGACTGATGTATGTCAATATATTTCCAGTGACTAATTTTAAACTCGATTGGTGAATTGCTATGATCGATGTTGTTTAATTCTATAGGATTGAAGACTTGTTACTTAGAAAGAGAAAATCAGGTTCTGTAGGTTGATTTGTTAAAATATTTGGTAAATATTAGGCCAGGTAAATCTGGTAAGAAATGTACACAGAGTATTATAATAACTGTGTGACTAGTCAATAGCATTGAATACATGCATATTTATATACTTAGTGCTATTGTTATCAAGTTTGCAAGTGCTATACAGACTAATAGCATATATGAAGTATACTGTCAGGAGGACAGTGTTAGGGAAGTACAGATCATTCTTCTATCTATATGTCATGCATTACATTAAGGAGATATTAATATGCATATACATTTCCTTACTGGGAGATAAGACTATATACATTTCATGTAATACATTAAAGGGAAATAACCAAGGTGACAGTGACAGTACGGTTCAAGTTGTTTTGGTAGGTAAGATGTCGATTCAAGGATAGAACTCTGCAATATCATGATATAGTAGGTTTTCATACTAACATTATTTAATGAATGACAATCACTGATCATAAGATTTCAATACCACCTCTCCTGCAGGAGTATATCAGAGAGAATAGTCCATGAAGAGAGAATAGTCTATCGCACTGGCACACCTTGGAAAACGTTGGCCGTTTATCGCATAGTTCCCTGTGTCTGTCCGCCCTACCACGTCTCACAGGGTGCCAACACCAATTGCACCTGAAATGCTTATATGGTGGATATTGCGGCTCTTCAAAACAGCTTTCAACGTTGCGACATGCCGGGCATCTCCCAATGATAGTGATTCTCTCTGTGAAAGATTGTAAATTGATACGCGGTATTACATACACACACACATAAAAAACACTCGAGTATGCACGCCACCTAATAAGTTAATTTTCCCGTCAAATATACAGCCAATCCAACAAGTTTCAATTCGAGAACTCCTCGATAAAATGTCACCATGGCAGGTTAACAAAGCCCATTATCCCAGTTCGTGAGAGTGTCCGATTACCGGCTCTTGAAATTAATGGATATTCCGCAGACGTGAAAGATGAGTGCCGTCAAGATACCAAAAAATCTGCGAACTGTATTCATTCGAATTTAACTAATTTATTCGAAATATTTATGAAATTTAATGTCTAATTCAACTATCAAAGTAATGGTATTGCAACCACAGATTATAACTAATCTCCCCGTAGATTCTATACTCAAAGGTTTAAAGGGATCGAGGCCAAAGGATCTATTGTGGACATAAGTAGCATTCAAGTGCTCCACGATTGCCTTCTCCAAGTTTACATGCCATCGTGCTTTCCTACTACGAAGCCATGTAAACTTGGCAAACGAGCTTAAAAACTTTTGTCGCGAGTAAAGGTTTAATCCCTTAATCAAAGATTCACCAAAGAACTCACTCATGATAGCGGCTCAGGGTCTCAACGACAACATCCAAAACTCACACTCAGTTGTGAGCTGTTTCCAACGAATACATAATTTAGCCAAATGGACAGCCGTTTCTTCGCTGCCCTGGCACACCAAAAATAAAATCCTCTCCAGTATCTCGTTGGGTAGATACGATATAGACATTGTCTGGAAAATATGAATGGTTATGTTTGACAGGCAGAGGAGAGTAAAGGGGTCTGGCTGGACAACGTTTTGGTCGTGTGAACTAAGGTATTTGTGGTATCATCCGTGGCCCAAATGTGCCGAGTGGGGTGTCATCTTGTTGCTCTCTGCATGTAGACGATTATGGTTGTTGTTGGAAGTCTCATCGTACTGCTCATGCGCAGTTTGGTAGTAGTAACGAAAAATGCCATTTTTGGGGCGTGGACGATGACGTGTTTGGGCAATTAACGGGCTCATTTTTGGTCCAAATGGACCGGTTGGGGTATCCTTGTGAAACTTTCGTGGGGTAGAGTCGGATTGAACTGTCGTGTTTTCCATTGGAAGTCGCGCCAATCTGCGCATGGGCAGCTGGGGTGTAGTAAGTGAAGTGTTCATCCTGGAGGTGCGTGGGGGGTGTCCTTGTGTGTGATTAGTTCCAGAATATCTGGGAACGTATATAGCGTAAGTATACAATATTTACTCCTCCCTACCGTTTTTATTATCCGTGGACTGCATTATGTAACTTGCGCTAGAATGAAATCACAATCGGAGCATGTATATGGTTTTCCTATAGTGAGCGTTGGTTTAAGCGAGAAAAAAAGTCGGGTTCAGATACACGGGGAACGTATATAGCGTATGTATACAATATTTACTCCTCCCTACTGTTTTTATTACCCGTGGACTGCATTTTGTAACCTGTGCTAGAATGAAATCACACTCGGAGCATCGATATGGTTTTCCTATAGTGAGAGCGAGGTGGAGTAATTGGTCGAAATAAAATGTTCGCTGCAAGGAAACAGAATGTCGCCAATTCTGACAAATACTGAGAAAATCAACTCAGCGAAACGTACTATATTTAGCAAATATCTTAATTGCCTCGTGGAAATTCAAGCATTCGAACTGGTCGACTTGTGTTTAAAAATGAAACCACACTCGGAGCATGGATATTCATGCATTCGAACTGGTAGACTCGAGTTTAAACTTGTGATTTAAGACTTGTGTTGAAACTTGTGATTTAAGAATGGAATCACACTCGGAGCATGGATATGGTTTTTCCTACAGATAGCGTTTAAAGATGCAATGAATGCTCCCTGTCGTGGCACGCTGTTCGGCGCGAGGTCGGGTAATTGGTCGAAATAAAATGTTCGCTGCAAGGAAACTGAATGTCGCCAATTCTGACAAATACTGAGAAAATCAACTCGGCGAAACGTACTATATTTAGCAAATATCTTAATTGCTTCGTGGAAATTCAAGCATTCGAACTGGTCGACTTGTGTTTAAAAATGAAACCACACTCGGAGCATGGATATTCATGCATTCGAACTGGTAGACTCGAGTTTAAACTTGTGATTTAAGACTTGTGTTGAAACTTGTGATTTAAGAATGAAATCACACTCGGAGCATGGATATGGTTTTCCTATAGTGAGCGTTAAAGATGCAATGAATGCTCCCTGTCGTGGCGCGCTGTTCGGCGCGAGGTCGAGTAATTGGACGAAATAAAATGTTCGCTGCAAGGAAACTGAATGTCGCCACACTGAATGCGGACTTTCTGTTATAGCTGGTTTCAAGAGACGCAGCTCGAGATTGGCTAAAATGTCCCCATCCCCTTGTGTACGGTTGAGTATGTTAATCCATCAGTGTAAGTCTTTCAATACAGTCAATTTATACATCACTCCGCGCCGTCCAATTTGAATACATATATATTTTGTATCCTGTAACCTATACTTGTGTTTGTGTGTTTGAACGTTTAGTGCATATACGACGCATCAAAGTTTGGCTGAACAACCTATCGTGGTTTTATATTACAACATTATACCGCTACTGACTAAGCAAATCCCGACTACCTGCATACAAATGACGGTCATACAGCTTTAGTTCCCTCAAGAGACGATTTTAAATTAAATCGGCCTACTGGCGGTTTATATACTTGAACGAATCCTTAAAAGCAAAGCTATTATAACGTTATCTGAGATAAGAAGTGTTTATTTTCGATAAACCTTTGTATCCGTGCCTTCAGCGGCGTAGTAATATTTATCAAATAAATGATAAACTGACTTATTCAGGGGCGATAACAGAGTGGTTGGTAAATGCTGGACGGGATTATTCCCCTTTGACCATAGGCTGTAGTCTGAGCATGTAGCAGAAGGATTTTGAACGTGTATTTGTAACCGAGTTTGAAAAAGAAGCTTGTCGAAAGTGTATTTGTGATCGAATCTGACCAAATGTCACAGGACCATTTGGGGGTTCTGGAGAATGAATAGTCCGGATGTAGAAATACATGTATAGTCTCCCATGTTAAATTAATGTATATTCTCATATGTCAAACACAGTACATGCAGTTAACAAAGTAGGGAATAGTTACAATGGAGGGTTGTTTGGGGCAGGCTGAATGCACCTTAACATGGAACTGTGCACATGACCTTGAAATAGTTGTATAGTATTTAACAAAGGGTGACCGGGTCACACAAGGGGCATATACATGTATAAGGGTGTAAGGAGCTATGTGTAATGTTAACTCAGAATTCTCCCCACCCCTATCTCATTTCCCAAAATATGAAAAAGGTAAACGAATACTTTATAATTAGATAATTCAAATATATTAAATTAAATATATAAGGGTTTTTTGTGTGTTCAAAAAGAACAAATTTATACCTCTAAGTTGTATGGGCAATTAATTTACGGTATCATACGGTATGGGCCTTTATCGTGTTTTAAATTCGTTTTGTGTTTAAAGGTTACAAGTTCCTCTTTCGAAGACTTGGTCGGTCCTGAAAAGGAACGGGTTTTTTTTCGTGTCGTACCATGTTCTTCAGGGTGGGGTCAGGGTAAAGCTCCTTCTCTACTGCTCAAGAAAGAATCTTTTTTCGCACTTGCACACCGGGGAAAACGTCGGACGTCTATCGCATACGTCTCTATGTCGGTGCGCCCTACCAAGACGCACAGTGTTCCAACACCAGTTGCACCTGAAGTGCTCATACGGTGGGAATTTCGGCACTTCAAAGCTGCTTTTAACGTTTCGACAGGCCGGGCATCTCCCAGTGGTACGGGTGCTCTCTGTGAAAGATTGTAAATTGATACGCTGTCTTACATACACACAGACAAAAAACACTCAAGTATGCACGCCACCTAATAGCTAATTTTCCCGTCAAATATACAACCAATCCAACAAGTTTCACTCCCGAAACTCCTCGATAAAATGTTACCATGACAGATCAACAAAGCCCATTATCGCAGTTCGTGAGTGTCCCATTACCGGCTCTTCGAATTAAGGGATATTCCGCAGATCAAATTTATCTCAGGACCGAAAATTCTTAAAGGTCGAGTACAGGTATCAAATAACTTGTGGAACCTCACAGTAGCAAATGAGAATACCAAAGCTCGCCTAGTGCTGGAAGGTATTCACGTTAGAGATCAATTTGGCTATTTTGAGGAAATTGATCCAGGGATATTACTGGTAAAAATGAAAGGACCATGCGATTTCACAGATTCTGAGATCAAACGTGCTTTTGAGTTTTATGGAGATGTTCTCTCTTTACAAAGGGAGTTCTACTCGTTTGATAGACAGTTTGAAACGGGAATTAGAAGAATTTGGATGACGAAATTCAAACGTGATCTTCCTTCTATTTTGATTGGAGGTTTGAGACTTCCTGTATGGTATAACGGTCCAGTAAAAGCATGTTATACTTGTGGATCAGAAAATCACATGAACTGGAAGTGTCCTTTGAAAAATAAATGCCTGATTTGTCATCAGGAAGGACACTTTAAAAAAACCTGTCCAAATGCCAAACAGGTTCCTGAAGATAAAGCAGCTAATGATAGAAGAGATGATTTGTTGAATTCTCGCTTTGTTCCGGCTGCAGGAGCTAGAAAACTTTCCGCCG
The DNA here is from genome assembly GCA_036873755.1 of Hanleya hanleyi. NCBI lineage: Eukaryota > Metazoa > Mollusca > Polyplacophora > Lepidopleurida > Hanleyidae > Hanleya > Hanleya hanleyi. The sequence goes on along the minus strand of JAVTVY010019315.1, from coordinate 42,282 downwards.
AGGCTATCCGGCAGAAACAGCACTATAAAGATGCATGGAAGACTGTAGGCCGTAATGGTAAGGCCACTGAACGTCAACAGAAGATAGACTCCGCGGGAAGCAATGAGAAAACTGCAAACCGCTACGAGTGTCTCGATGACGTGATGGATGAAGATCGTAATTCGGAAGATGGAGATGTCAGTGAGAGTGAAGTTTGCGATGATGCAGAAGTAAAGTCAGGTGAACAGACTCCTGATCAGACTGAAAGAAATGACATAGTAATTCCGCAGGTTGAGTTGAAGTGTGTCAACTTACCGGATACTGATAGTGGTTCGGGTGAGAATGCACCTGTGCAGTCTGTGGATTCCTCCATTAATCCTATTCACTCCGGTGTAGGTGTTAACTTCACACCAAACGAGGAAATAATGAAGTTCTCAGAAAAAGAAAGTAGTCCGCAGTCTGCTAGTAATGAAACTACCTCGAATGAGAATGAAGAGAATGCAATGGATATCGGCGCGGATCCTGAGGTGGTCGATGCTACTCCCACTCCTAGCAGTGATACACTCATTCTTTCTGATGAGGACTATCAGGACTAACGATCGCCCGCTAATAGGCGAGACTTCCTTGAACCAAAGGTCTAAGGACTTGTTGGGACAAGAGAGACAGAAAGAAGTTTGTAAGAAGGAAAATAAAAAAGATAAGAGAGAACAAAGGAAAAAAGATAAGAAAGGTCCAAAAGAATTACCCAAAATAAAACGTACATAATGGCTAAGCTAACCTTATATATCTTGGCTTGGACAGCTTTGTGTTTTATTCCTATATACGAACTAAAGATGGCTCAGCCACCAACTATCGTTCAGTGGAATTGCAGAGGAGTTTGGCCAAATTTGAATGAACTCCAATTATTAACTCAAGATTATGAACCATCAGCTTTTTGTCTCAACGAGACCTTTCTGAAGAAAGCAGATGAAGATAAATTTAAATTTCGACAATACACACCTTATCATTCCTACGCTTTAGACGAAAATGGAAAAGCTACTGGTGGTTCCTCAATATTGGTTAAAATGGGTGTGTTACACAGTCCGGTTGATTTAGTGACAGATTTACAAGCTGTAGCAGCTCGTATTTCCTTGAATTCTGTTTTCACATTATGCACGGTGTACATACCTCCTTCTGGTAGTCTCCGGCTAAATGAACTTCAAGATCTTTACAATCAGCTCCCGAAACCTTGTTTATTGACGGGTGATTTTAACGGTCGTAACATCCTTTGGGATAATGAAGACAATTGTAAAGGTAAAATTCTCGAAAATTTTATATCAAATAATTCGTTGTGTATTTTTAATGATGGTTCTTATACACATATGTCCTCGGCTCATGGAACCTATTCAGCATTGGATATCTCACTTTGCGACCTTCCTATTCTTGAAGAATTTTCTTGGTCTGTTCATGATGACCTTTGTGGAAGTGATCACTTTCCCACTGTCCTAAAAGCTGTTCATTCAGCTGATGACTCTCATTCCACAAGGTTTAATTTCAAGAAAGCTAACTGGCCCGAGTTTGAAAAGCTTTGTTCACAAGAACTACAATCAGTATCCTTCGCTGATGCTTCAGATCCTATACAGCTATTCTCAGATATGTTGATCGAAATTGCCAACAAAACCATTCCCACATCTTCAGGAGTTGCACATATTAAGAAACCTTGGTTTAATGATGACTGTAAAGAAGCTAGAAAATGTAGGAAGAAGGCTGAAAGATATTTCCGCCGACATCCTAATCCTGAAAATCTGAAAGATCTCAGAGTTACAAGAGCCAAAGCTCGTAGAACCATAAAACAGAATAAACGTGATTCTTGGAGAAATTATGTTTCTAAGATAAATATCCATACTCCTATAACAAAAGTTTGGAATATGATCCAAAGAATAAAAGGTAAAAGTTCCAAGCCCAGCGTTCACCATCTCAAAGATGGAAATCAAGTGATTACTGACAGAGTAGAAATTGCAAATAAATTAGGAGAAACAATTGCCAAAAACTCATCAGAAAATTATGTACCTAAATTTCAAAGTTTCCAAAAAAGAGAAGAGGAAAAAGAAATTAAATTCACCTCCGGTAACCATGAAGGCTATAACGCTTCGTTTACAATAGAAGAACTTCATGCTTCCCTCACGAAAGCTCATGATTCTGCTGCAGGCCCTGATAATATTCATTATCAGCTTTTGAAACACCTACCGGAATCATCTCTAGAAATTCTATTACGCATATTCAATAGACTTTGGTATAGAGAGGAATTCCCCCCGTCATGGCACAATGCCATAGTTATACCAGTTCCAAAACCTGGTCGTGACCATACGGACCCTAGTAATTATCGTCCGATTTCATTGACTAGCTGTGGATGCAAAACAATGGAACGCATGATAAATGATCGCCTTGTTTGGTACCTGGAAACTGAAAAGAAACTTACTGATATTCAAGCTGGTTTCCGAAAAAATAGAAGTACCATTGATCATTTAGTCAGATTAGATTCGTATGTTAAGAATGCTTTCGCCAAGAACGAACATGTGGTTCTATCTTTTTTGATTTAGAAAAAGCCTATGATACTACATGGAAATACGGGATTCTTAAAGATCTTCAAAAGATGGGATTAAAAGGTCGTTTACCCGTTTTTATTTCCAACTTTTTGAATGATAGGCAATTCCAAATTCGTTTGGGTGCAACTATGTCTGATGATTTTGATCAAGACCAGGGTGTCCCACAGGGCAGTATTTTGTCTACTACTCTGTTTAGTATCAAGATCAACAGCTTGGCTGCAGTTCTGAATAAATCAATTGATGGGTCACTTTTTGTGGACGATTTCAACATATCGTGTAGTGGGAAAAGTATACACAATATTGAGAGAACATTACAACTTTGTCTATACAGAATTCAGAAATGGTGTCTAGAAAATGGTTTCAAATTCTCCAGAGCTAAGACAAATTGTATACACTTTTGCAGAAAATATTTCCAGCACGAAGATCCAAAACTAAAATTAGACGGAACTGAAAGCAAAGTGGTAAAAGAGGTCAAATTTCTAGGCATGTTGTTTGATCAACGACTAACATTCAAATCACATATAAATTGCTTAAAAGCCAAATGCACGAAAGCTCTGGATTTGTTGAAAGTCGTTGCCAGCTATAAGTGGGGAGGAGATCAGCAAACTCTCCTTCATTTGTATCGATCGCTTGTTCGTTCCAAACTCGATTATGGCCCTATTGTTTACAATGGTGCAAGCAAGTCAAACTTGGCAAAGCTAGATCCTATTCTCCATCAAGGACTAAGGCTTTGCCTCGGTGCGTTCAGAACATCACCCAAAGAAAGCTTGTATGTAGAAGCGGACGAAATTCCTTTAGAACTTCGGAGAATTAAATTATCGCTGCAATACATTACAAAACTGCGTTCGAACCATTCAAGTACTGCATATAACTGTGTTTTCAACCCCGAGTACGCAGATTAATATTCGCTAAAACCCTCGATTATTCCACCTCTTGGAATCCGTATGAAACCACACCTTGTAGCAGCTGGTGTTAAAGTTAGTCAGATTTTACCTAACGAGCTCTTGCCAACTCCACCATGGCAGTTAGCCACACCAGAAGTAGATATTTCACTGACTAAATATAGAAAGGCAGACACGAGCCAGCTCGTGTATACTCAGGAATTCGGTCTACTGAGAGAGAAATACAGTTCACATCAGGCTATTTATACTGATGGTTCTAAAGATGGTGAGAGAGTAGCTTGTGCTACTATCTTTAGTTCCAAAACTAAAACGTATCGACTGCCAGGTAAACGTTCCATATTTACTGCAGAAGCAAAAGCTCTATTATCTGCTTTAGAAGGTATTGGATCCACTAGAAGGAAAAAATATGTCATATTCTCAGATTCACTGTCATGCCTTAAAGCCATTAAAAACGGAAATTCCACTCATCCCACCATCTTGGAAATTCTACAATTATAGGACACCAGATTTGATTAACAGATAGATATTGTGTTTTGTTGGGTGACTAGTCACGTTGACATCAAAGGCAACACTGAAGCTGATAGACTAGCTAAGGCAGCTTTAGATGGAGAAGTTGACCCTGTTGGTCTCCCATACAGCGATTTCAGACAATCTATCTGTGCATATGTAAGAAGGATGTTTCAATCGCTATGGGATACTATGGATAATAATAAACTTCACGAGTTAAAAAAAAACGGTTGGTTATACTCACCTGAACAGTCATAAACGCTTCGACCAGGCCATGATTAGACGATGTAGGATCGGCCACACACGATTAACTCATGATATTTACTAAAACTGGGACCGATTCCAAGGTGTATACCTTGTCATGAAGATCCGACGGTGAAACATATTCTCATGGACTGCATAGATTTTAAAACTGTAAGAGATACTTTTTATCGAGCAGATACGCTGGAAGATCTTTTCAGCAGAGTGAAAGAAGATTGTATTTTAGGTTATTTGAGAGAGATTGGTTTGTTGTAAAAATTTTAATGTTTGTACATGTTTTAACCCATTAGTTTACCGAATTAAGTGAATTGATTACTTTGAATTTTGTTTGATCGTCGCTATATAGCTGAAATATTGCTGAATGCGACGTTAAGCCTAAATTCTCTCTCTCTCTCTCTGTGCCCCAGCCATCAAGGAGAAATATTAACCGTTCTGCATGTTCTTTTGACAGTGCGATATATTGAATTATGAAGCACGCCAATTTCGCATCCAAAAGATAATGTGCTATTGTTTTTATTTCAGATGCATTTACGAAAAGTAGATAATCTAACGCAATATCTTCATGTCCTCCTATTTAGCACAATGCTGCTGTATATATAGATTTCGTCTCTTCATTTTTTGGTAAATTAATACTTTTCAGAGGAGGTAAGTTAAGTTTATCAAAGCAACTCATCGCTTCAAAATATTTGGAATTTTGGCGAAGCTCAACCTGGTCGAAGCCCTCCCAATTCGCATGAAAAGCTCATGATGTTCGTCTTCAATCCGAAACATTATGGGAAGATTGTGGGAAATGCCTATCAGGTCTGACATTCAAGTTAGATATATCATACTTGAACGCCAATTCTTCACTGTCTAAAGCTCTTAAGGATGATAAATATCCTGGGTGCACATTTCACATATATAATGATGTGCTGTGTTTTTAACACAATTTAGATATGTTTGGCAACATAATGTCACTGTGCATTTTGCATCTTTTCCTCTAATGAATGTATTTTTGATAATAGGAGTCCAACAACTCGTGCATCTATTACCCTTACTTTCTCGGCTATTCCAAAAGTCATATTTCGTGCTGGAAATTTGCAATATAATAATCAGTAGAATGTATACCAGAAAGGCCAATTGGAAAAAGTTCTTGCCCTAGATATACAAAATCGTTTTCATCTGACATATTGGCAATGTTGGTGAATCTTAAATGTTTGTGATTAACATGCTCGAACAAATTTTGTGCTCCTAAAGAGAAAGCTACTTCAAAAATATCTTCCCAATTATGGTTTGCAATTCAGGCATGGGATCCAATGGGTGGCTGTAAAACAGTTAAGTCCTCCCATATCCTTGAGGATACCTTTCTTCGGTCGTCGGTGCTTTGTCAACATTTTGGTGAACTTACTGATTTTGGTTTTCCAAGACAGGAGTTGTCTGTAAAAGGTAAAATCTATATAAATATATATTAATATTTACCAAGGACGAAATCTTCCCGGAAGTGGAGGTAGGGACACTAATTGTTCATCATCTCGACGTGTTAATAACATGGGATGGAAGAAAATAGTCAGCCACTTCTTGTAGGCATGGTTCAATCAAAATTCCTCGTTCAAATTTAATACTTATCTTACAATTAGGACAGCTTTCTAGCGTAATTGGCCGACAGTAGTAGAGGCGCCCTTACGGCTGTATCTAGGTCACGTATGACGCGTTTGACATCATCGTATGACGTAGTTGAGTCGAGGTCACGTGAAAGTAGGTCGAGGTCACGTGAAAGTAGGTCGAGGTCCCGCGAAAGTAGGTCGAGGTCAATCGAAATAGGTCGAATGACGTAATAAATCGACCTAATTGGGCGGTATGACGTAATAGTGTTACGTAATTAGGGTTTTGGGGCGTCATGACCTGGGTCGCGTCGACCTTTAAGGGGTCGTGATCGGGTTAGTGGGTCGAGTGACGTCTATATTTAGCAGCTCGTTTGATAGCTAGGAATAAAGACATCACGTGACCCGTTGACGGCGATTAAGATAAAAGGGGAGCGTTTTCCAGTTCATTTGTCACAAGCCTCTGGGGCACGAAGGTGCGTCTTTTACGTAATTGGGCGATCGGTATTTCCAGTCCGCATACCATCGACGACGAGAAAACAGTGGATGAGGGTAAGTTCGCATTATCAGTCGTTGGTTCCTTTGAGAAAATATCAAAGCGCTTCCTTTCTCAAAACATCTAACGCCCGAATCATAGCGTGTCTTTCATCCTGGTGAACGGTTGATAAAAACTAAGTTAACAACATGTATTAGAGTAGACGATATATACATTTTTTATTTTTTTAAATTCACCCCAATCTACCCCCTCCCCCCACCACACACATGCGCACACCCAACAGATCACAACCCAATAGCATTCCTCGTGATCTCTGCCTCCAATTGTTAGATGTATAATCTCTGCATTAGGTCACGCTCCTCTAGCTCCGCGATCCATTCGTGAATCCCGTCAATGAAAAAAAAAAATTCTATTAATAATCTAATGCTATACGCATGACAAATCTTGCTGGGCGTAATATAGTAGAACGAATTTACTGTATTGTTAAGAATCAACTGTTCTTCAAAACCCTGAACCAATGGGCTAAACCCTGAACAAGCTTATGTTGATGTATACTATGATTGTCTTTTTGAAGCCGGATGTAGAGAGATTGGGAGTCGGACGTGCTTTCACTTCGCTCCGAGAAATTTGTCTATTTCTGCGTATTTCAGCTGATATTAGCTCTGATTTTTGTGTAATATATTTTGTGAATACTTTTGGAAAATACCTGTGGTGAAAGTTTAGAATTATTTCTCAGTTTTTTGCTGTTCAGGGCGTTTTTCTGACTTAGTCAGTTTGGCCTGGTTTGGGAAGGCAGAGAGCCGCCATTACTGCCGCTCGGTCTTTGTGACCGAGAGGGTTGGTGTGTTTTTTCTCTGTCTCCCGCTTCTCTGTTTGTTCGCTGTCTGTAAATATTTCGTATTTTGCTGTTGTATATAAATTTCTCCTTGTTGACTGGATCTAGTCTGAAGTTGGTTCGTTTTTCGTTCGGCTTGCCGTAGGTCGATTTTCACATAATATTTGTGTCAATCGAGGTAGGTTGGATACATGTAACATACCGAAGTTATATTGCTGTGCATTGTAGGCTTAGCCCTAAGTGTACAGCTGTACGCTAGCCAGCCCTCAGAGTACACGCTTGAGCGAGTCTTTTGTTCTCTGTTCTTTTGTTCGTTGGTATCACCTAGCAACGGTCCCGGTTTAGAACTGGGCTATTGTTCGACCGAGACAAGGTTCAGAGACAGTGTATTATTGTATTGCTTGTATAGTTTTCACATTCGCCTTTAGAGTGAGGCTCCCTCAGGGGGTAGACGATGTTTACTCTGTGGGGAGGCACACTACTGAGGTTTGTGTGTGTCACTATTTGTAGTTTGTATTAAGATTCCCTTGTGGACTTTGGATTTTTTTTTTTTTTTTTTTTTTTTCACTATGGCATTTAGCAAGTTTAATAGGTCACTGAGCCTAAAACTTCACGGTCTAGAAAGAGCAGATCCGGAAGATATATATAACGCATTGAAAGCCACTGTTGGATCAGGACCGAAAATTCTTAAAGGTCTAGTACAGGTATCAAATACCTTGTGGAACCTCGCAGTAGCAAATGAGAATACCAAAGCTCGACTAGTGCTGGAAGGTATTCACGTTGGAGATAAATTTGGCTATTTTGAGGAAATTGATCCAGGGAAATTGCTGGTAAAAATGAAAGGACCATGCGATTTCACAGATTCTGAGATCAAACGTGCTTTTGAGTTTTATGGAGATGTTCTCTCTTTACAAAGGGAGTCCTACTCGTTTGATAGACAGTTTGAATCGGGAGTTAGGAGAATTTGGATGACGAAATTCAAACGTGATCTTCCTTCTTCTATTTTGATTGGAGGTTTGAGACTTCCTGTATGGTATAACGGTCAAGTAAAAACATGTTATACTTGTGGATCAGAAGATCACATGAACTGGAAGTGTCCCTATAAAAATAAATGCCTGATCTGTCATCAGGAAGGACACTTTAAAAAAACCTGTCCAAAAGCCAAACAGGTTTCTGGAGATACCGTAACCAACGCCAGAAAGCGTAGTTCCTCTGGTCCTCGCTCTGCTCCACCCGCAGACGTCCGAAGAGGACTTAGCGCTGTAGACCTTATATCTGTGGAAGATTGTGGGCCCTGACGGCAAACCTATCAAACGTCATCAGAAGATAGCTGCCGCCGAGAGAAATGAGAAAACCCCAAACCGCTACGTGTGTCTCGAGGACGCGACGGATGAAGGTTGTAATTCAGAGAATGAAGATGTCGATGATGAAGATGTTAGTGAAAGTGAAGTTTGCGATGATGTAAAAGTCAAAGCAGGTGATCAGAAGCCAGGTGATCAGAAGTCGGTTTCTGATCAAATTGAAAGTGTTGATTTAGTAGTAAGTCCGGAATTGAAGGTTGACAACTTGCCGGATAATGGTAGTGTTTCGCGTCAGGATGCACTTGTGCAGTCTGTAGATTCCTCCATTAATCCTATTCACTCCGGTGTAGATGTTAACTTCACACCAAACGAAGAAGTAATGAAGGGGTTCTCAGAAAAAGAGAGTAGTCAACAGTCTGGTAGTAATGAAGCCATCTCGAATAAGTATGAAGAGAATGCAATGGATATCGGCGAGGAGCCTGAGGTGGTCGATGCTAATCCCACTCCTGGCAGTGATACATGCATTCTTTCTGATGAGGACTTTCAGGATTGTAACGATCGCCCGTTAATAGGCGAGACTTCCTTGAACCAAAGGTCTAGGGAATTGTTGGGACAAGAGAGACAGAAAGAAGTTTGTAAAAATGAAAATCAAAAAGGCAAGAGAGAACAAAGGAAAAAAGAAAAGAAGGGTCAAAAAGGATTACCCAAAATAAAACGTACATAATGGCTAAGCTAACCTTATATATCTTGACTTGGACAGCTTTGTGTTTTATTTCTATATACAGACTGAAGATGGCTCAACCACCAACTATCGTTCAGTGGAATTGCAGAGGAGTTTGGCCAAATTTAAATGAACCATCAGCTTTTTGTCTCAACGAGACCTTTCTGAAGAAAGCAGATAAAGATAAATTTAAATTTCGCCAATACACCTTATCATTCCTACGCTTTAGACGAAAACGGAAAAGCTACTGGCGGTTCCTCAATATTGGTTAAAATGGGTGTGTTACACAGTCCTGTTGATTTAGTGACAGATTTACAAGCTGTAGCGGTTCGTATTACCTTGAATTCTGTTTTCACATTATGCACGGTGTACATACCTTCTTCTGGTAGTCTCCGACTAAATGAACTTCAAGATCTTTACGATCAGCTCCCGAAACCTTGTTTATTGATGGGTGATTTTAACGGACGTAACATCCTCTGGGATAACGAAGACAATTGTAAAGGTAAAATTCTCGAAAATTTTATATCAAATAATTCGTTGTGTATTTTTAATGATGGTTCTTATACACATTTGTCCTCGGCTCATGGAACCTATTCAGCATTGGATATCTCACTTTGCGACCTGCCTATTCTTGAAGAATTTTCTTGGTCTGTTCATGATGACCTTTGTGGAAGTGATCACTTTCCCACTGTTCTAAAAGCTGTTCATTCAGCTGATGACCCTCATTCCACAAGGTTTAATTTCAAGAAAGCAAACTGGCCCGAGTTTGAAAAGCTTTGTTCACAAAAACTACAATCAGTCTCCTTCGCTGATGCTTCAGATCCTATACAGCTATTCTCAGATATGTTGATAGAAATTGCCAACCAAACCATTCCCACATCTTCAGGAGTTGCACATATTAAGAAACCTTGGTTTAATGATGACTGTAAAGAAGCAAGAAAATGTAGGAAGAAGGCTGAACGATATTTCCGCCGACATCCTAATCCTGAAAATTTGAAAGATCTCAGAGTTACAAGAGCTAAAGCTCGTAGAACCATGAAACAGAATAAACGTGATTCTTGGAGAAATTATGTTTCTAAGATAAATACTCATACACCAATAACAAAAGTTTGGAATATGATCCAAAGAATAAAAGGTAAAAGTTCCAAGTCCAGCGTTCATCATCTCAACGATGGAAATCAGGTGATTACTGACAAAGTAGAAATTGCAAATAAATTAGGAGAAACAATTGCCAAAAGCTCTTCATCAGAAAATTATGTACCTAAATTTCAAAGTTTCCAAAAAAGAGAAGAGAAAAATGAAATTAAATTCACTTCCGGTAATCACGAAGGCTATAACGCTTCGTTTACAATTGAAGAACTCCATGCTTCTCTGACGAAAGCTCATGATTCTGCTGCAGGCCCTGATAATATTCATTTATCAGCTTTTGAAACATCTACCGGAATCATCTCTAGAAATCCTATTACGCATATTCAATAGACTTTGGTATAGAGAAGAATTTCCTCCGTCTTGGCACAATGCCATAGTTATACCAGTACCAAAGCCTGGTCGTGACCATACACACCCTGGTAATTATCGTCCTATTTCACTGACTAGTTGTGTCTGCAAAACAATGGAACGCATGATAAATGATCGCCTTGTTTGGTACCTGGAAACTGAAAAGAAACTTACTGATATTCAAGCTGGTTTCCGAAAAAAATAGAAGTACCATTGATCATTTAGTCAGATTAGATTCGTTTGTTAAGAATGCTTTCGCTAAGAACGAACATGTGGTTTCTATCTTTTTTGATTTAGAAAAAGCCTGTGATACTACATGGAAATACGGGATTCTTAAAGATCTTCAAAAGATGGGATTAAAAGGTCGTTTACCAGTTTTTATTTCCAACTTTTTGAATGACAGACAATTCCAAATTCGTTTGGGTACAACTGTGTCTGATCATTTTGATCAAGACCAGGGTGTCCCACAGGGCAGTATTTTGTCTACTACTCTGTTTAGTATTAAGATCAACAGCCTGGCTGCAGTTCTGAATAAATCAATTGATGGCTCACTTTTTGTAGACGATTTCATTATATCGTGTAGTGGGAAAAGTATACAGTAAAAGTATTGAGAGAACATTACAACTTTGTCTACACAGAATTCAGAAATGGTGTCTAGAAAATGGTTTCAAGTTCTCCAGAGCTAAGACAAATTGTATACACTTTTGCAGAAAATACTTCCAGCACGAAGATCCAAAACTAAAATTAGACGGAACTGAAATCAAAGTAGTAAAAGAGGTCAAATTTCTAGGCATGTGGTTTGATCAACGACTAACATTCAAATCACATATAAATTGCTTAAAAGCCAAATGCACGAAAGCTCTGGATTTGTTGAAAGTCGTTGCCAGCTATAAGTGGTGGGGAGATCAGCAAACTCTCCTTCATTTATATCGATCGCTTGTTCGTTCCAAACTCGATTATGGTTCTATTGTTTACAATGGTGCAAGCAAGTCAAACTTGGCAAAGCTAGATCCTATTCTCCATCAAGGACTAAGGCTTTGCCTCGGTGCGTTCAGAACATCACCCAAAGAAAGCTTGTACGTAGAAGCGGATGAAATTCCTTTAGAACTTCGGAGAATTAAATTATCGCTGCAATATATCACAAAACTGCGTTCGAACCACTCAAATCCTGCATATAACTGTGTTTTCAACCCTGAGTACGCAGATTTATATTCGCTAAAACCCTCGATTATTCCACCTCTTGGAATCCGTATGAAACCACATCTTGTAGCAGCTGGTATTGAAGTTAGTCAGATTTTGCCTAACGAGCTCTTGCCAACTCCACCATGGCAGTTAGCCACACCAGAAGTAGATATTTCACTGACTAAATATAAAAAGGCAGACACGAGCCAGCTCGTGTATACTCGGGAATTCGGTCTATTGAGAGAGAAATACAGTTCACATCAGGCTATTTATACAGATGGTTCTAAAGATGGTGAGAGAGTAGCATGTGCTACTATCTTTAGTTCCATAACTAAAACGTATCGACTGCCAGGTAAAAGTTCCATATTTACTGCAGAAGCAAAAGCTCTATTATCTGCTTTGGAAGGTATTGGATCCACTAGAAGGAAAAATATGTCATATTCTCAGATTCACTGTCATGCCTTAAAGCAATTAAAAATGGAAATTCCACTCATCCCACCATCTTGGAAATTCTACAATTATATGACACCAGATTTGATCAACAGATAGATATTGTGTTTTGTTGGGTGCCTAGTCACGTTGACATCAAAGGCAACACTGAAGCTGATAGACTAGCTAAGGCAGCTTTAGATGGAGAAGTTGACCCTGTTGGTCTCCCATACAGCGATTTCAGACCATCTATCTGCGCATATGTAAGAAGGCTGTTTCAATCGCTATGGGATACTATGAATAATAACAAACTTCACGAGTTCAAAAAAACGGTTGGAAGAACTGGATGCTAAAGGTCACATACCGTACAGACATGTATCCACATGGGATTTCTCGACTCTCTATACTACAATCCCTCATCAGGACCTTATTGACCGTATAAGTTCATTAATAGTATCTGTGTTCAAGAAAACTGATCGTAGATATATTAATGTCGGAAGCCATAAAGCATTCTTTAGCTCGACTACATACAAGAGATATCATTCATGGGATGTTTCTTTGTTTATAGAGTTGCTTGAATTTCTCATTAAAAATATCTATGTGAAATTTGGCAACACAATATATCAGCAGCATAGGTATTCCAATGGGTACTAATTGTGCACCCCTGTTGGCTGACCTGTATCTGTTCTCTTATGAATATGACTATATGCTGGCGCTTTCAAAAACCGATCCACTCAAAGCCCGTTCCTTGTCATTCACCAAACGCTATATAGACGATCTTCTCGCTGTGGATAATCGCTATATAAATGACGCAGTGAAGGATATATATATCCACCTTCACTGGATTTGAAGGAAACTACAGATAGCCCTACAGGCACATCATATTTAGATCTATATCTCTATAAAAAATGAAGCGGGCATTCTCTCTCGTCGACTTTATGACAAAAGAGATGATTACAATTTCGACATCGTAAACTATCCCTTTCTGGATAGTAATATTCCAGTGGGACCCGCATATGGCGTATACATATCTCGCTTAGTAGCATTTGCTAGATCCTGTGTTAAATGTGATGATTCTAATCAACGTCACAAAACATTGTTGCAGAAACTTATAAAACAGGGCTATTCCACCAAGCGCCTCCACTCAAAGTTTCTCAAATTTGGCGATACATATCGCATGCTGATAGCAAAATACGAACGTAGCGTGCAACATCTATGGCGCTACGTTTCGTAACATGTGTCTAATTCCGCTTAACCCGGGGCTAGGGGCCGTATGAGCCCATGTACTTCAAGATCCTCATGGTACTCGTATGAACAGTCACAATCAAAGCGTGACTGAGGTACATCATTTTTAGATGACGACTCTATAACGAATATTATGGATTAAGAATACTGATCAGCGATACGGATTTGATATTTTGGAACATCATGATGTCTTGCCGGCATCATTGAAAACTGTTGACCGCTTCTCTCTTGCAGGAAACAAGCCTATGTTTATGTATACTTTTGTCTTTTTGAATTTGGTGCTAATACTGTTATATGGAAATGGAATAGGTCTTTGGATTATGGACGCGGATATTCTCTAATGGACGACGGCTGGATTATGAATGACGGACTAGACGCTTGTAATACTCACCTGAACAGTCATAAACGCTTCGACCAGGCCATGATTAGACGATGTAGGATCGGTCACACACGATTAACTCATGAATATTTACTAAAACAGGAGCCGATTCCAAGGTGTATACCTTGCCATGAAGATCTGACGGTGAGACATATTCTCCTGGACTGCATAGATTTTAAAACTGTCAGAGATACCTTTTATCGAGCAGATACGCTGGAAGATCTTTTTAGCAGAGTGAAAGAAGATTGTATTTTAGGTTATTTGAGAGAGATTGGTTTGTTGTACAAATTTTAACGTTTGTACCTGTTTTAACGCATTAGTTTACCGAGTTTTTGAATTGATTGCTTAGAATTTTGTTTGATCGTCGCTATATAGCTGAAATATTGCTGAATGCGACGTTAAACCCTAATTCTCTCTCTCTCCCTGTTTGGTACTGACATATGAGGAATTTTAAATAGGTGTCAATTATCCCTCAGCTGTGAAGAACACCAAAATTAGGTCTGGAAATAAGTTTTGCCATTCCTAATTCATCTTTTTCACCATTAGTGAAAGTGGGTTTCTTTTTAATCTTATGAGTGGGTCTATTTCTTTTAGTGGACCCATCTTGGGGAGATCCTAATAACAGAAGAAAAATGGTTTTATTTCGACTCATTTTTCTTAGCAAAGAAAGGAATATACTGAAATATACTGAAACCATTTCACTTACAATCCCTAATGTTATGTTGTGTTGATAATTCCAATGACGTAGACTCTGGAGTTCAAGGGCCCTTAAACGGCGTAATCAGGTCACCAGTGCCCAACTGTTGTCCAAACAGATTACGTATGCTGATTTGAATGGATTCCGTTTTTCCCAGAACTACCAGTTAAGTTCTGTAAAAGAGAATGATAGAGGTTATTTACCATCCATACCTACCTAATTGGTTCATCATTCTCTGTAGGGAATCTGAAAATCTTTAATTAATATCAATATTCAATATCAACAATCATCATGATCAACTCTTCCATCCTCTAATAATATTTAATCTTACTAACTTGTCTTAGATCTTATTGGAGCTTGTCATAGAATTCGGATATTCTTTTCCATAGCTATCCGTTTTCCAGTTTCATCTTCCAAAACCCAGGTACCTACCTTTTTATGAACTTGATCTTTATATACCAAGTAGTAGTAATATAATTTATCTTTATCCAATTTTCCTTTAATAATATTCTCAATTTCTCTACGAGGAGCCCGGATGTAGAGAGATTGGGAGTCGGACGTGCTTTCACTTCGCTCCGAGAAATTTGTCTATTTCTGCGTATTTCAGTTGATATTAGCTCTGATTTTTGTGTAATATATTTTGTGAATACTTTTGGCAAATACCTTTTGCTGAAAGTTTAGAATTATTTCTCAGTTTTTGCTGTTCAGGGCGTTTTTCTGACTTAGTCAGTTTGGCTTGGTTTGGGAAGGCAGAGAGCCGCCATTACTGCCGCTACGTTTCGTAACTTGTGTCTAATTCCGCTTAACCCGGGGCTAGGGGCCGTATGAACACATGTACTTCAATATCCTCATGGTGCTCATATGAACAGTCACAATCAAAGCATGACTGAGATACATCTTTTTTGGATAACGACTCTAAAACAAATATTACGGATTAAGAATACTGATCAGCGATACGGATTTGATATTTTTGGAACATCATGATGTCTTGCCGGCATCATTGAAAACTGTTGACCGCTTCTCTGTTGCAGGAAACAAGCCTATGTTTATTTATACTATGATTGTCTTTTTGAATTTGGTGCTAATACTGTTATATGGAAAATGGAATAGGTCTTCGGATTATGGACGCGGATATTCTCTAATGGACGACGGCTGGATTATGAATGACGGACTAGACGCTTGTAATTTGTGACCGAGAGGGTTGGTGTGTTTTTTCTCTGTCTCCCGCTTCTCTGTTTGTTCGCTGTCTGTAAATATTTCGTATTTTGCTGTTGTATATATATTTCTCCTTGTTGAATGGATCTAGTCTGAAGTTGGTTCGTTTTTCGTTCGGCTTGCCGTAGGTCGATTTGCACATAATATTTGTGTCAATCGAGGTAGGTTGGATACATGTAACACACCGAAGTTATATTGCTGTGCATTGTAGGCTTAGCCCTAAGTGTACAGCTGTACGCTAGCCAGCCCTCAGAGTACACGCTTGAGCGAGTCTTTTGTTCTCTGTTCTTTTGTTCGTTGGTATCACCTAGCAACGGTCCCGGTTTAGAACTGGGCTATTGTTCAACCGAGACAAGGTTCAGAGACAGTGTATTATTGTATTGCTTGTATAGTTTTCACATTCACCTTTAGAGTGAGGCTCCCTCAGGGGGTAGACGATGTTTACTCTGTGGGGAGGCACACTAACGAGGTTTGTGTGTGTCACTATTTGTAGTTTGTATTAAGATTCCCTTGTGGACTTTTTTTTTCCACTATGGCATTTAGCAAGTTTAATAGGTCACTGAGCCTAAAACTTCACGGTCTAGGGAGAGCAGATCCGGAAGATATATATAACGCATTGAAAGACACTGTTGGATCAGGACCGAAAATTCTTAAAGGTCTAGTACAGGTATCAAATACCTTGTGGAACCTCACAGTAGCAAATGAGAATACCAAAGCTCGACTAGTGCTGGAAGGTATTCACGTTGGAGATAAATTTGGCTATTTTGAGGAAATTGATCCAGGAAAATTGCTAGTAAAAATGAAAGGTCCATGCGATTTCACAGATTCTGAGATAAAACGTGCTTTTGAGTTTTATGGGGATGTTCTCTCTTTACAAAGGGAGTTCTACTCGTTTGATAGACAGTTTGAATCGGGAGTTCGAAGAATTTGGATGACGAAATTCAAACGTGATCTTCCTTCTTCTATTTTGATTGGAGACTTCCTGTATGGTATAACGGTCAAGTAAAAACATGTTATACTTGTGGATCAGAAGATCACATGAACTGGAAGTGTCCTTTGAAAAATAAATGCCTGATTTGTCATCAGGTAGGGCACTTTAAAAAAACCTGTCCAAATGCCAAACAGGTTCCTGAAGATAACGCAGCTAATGATAGAAGAGATGAATTGTTGAATTCTCGCTTTGTTCCGGCTGCAGGAGTTGGAAAACTTTCTGCCGAGGCTATCCGACAGAAACAACAGTACCATAAAGATGCATGGAAGACTGTAGGTCGTAATGGTAAAGCCACTGAACGTCATCAGGAGATAGTTGCCGCTGAGAGCAAAGAGAAAACCGCAAACCACTACGAGGCTCTCGGTGACGAGATGGAGGTAGGTTGTGGTTTGAAAGATGAAGGTGATAGTGAGGTTTGCAATGATGAAGATGTCAATGAGAGTGAGGGTTGCGATGATGTAGAAGTAAAGGCAGGTGAGCAGAAGTCAGGTGATCAGAAGTCGATTTCTGATAAAACTGAAAGTGTTGAAGTAGTAGTAACTTCAGCTATAAGTGGGGGGGAGATCAGCAAACTCTCCTTCATTGATATCGATCGCTTGTTCGTTCCAAACTCGATTATGGTTCTATTGTTTACAATGGTGCAAGCAAGTCAAACTTGGCAAAACTAGATCCTATTCTCCATCAAGGACTAAGGCTTTGCCTCGGTGCGTTCAGAATATCACCCAAAGAAAGCTTGTACGTAGAAGCGGATGAAATTCCTTTAGAACTTCGGAGAATTAAATTATCGCTGCAATATATCACAAAACTGCGTTCGAACCACTCAAATCCTGCATTTAACTGTGTTTTCAACCCTGAGTACGCAGATTTATATTCGCTAAAACCCTCGATTATTCCACCTCTTGGAATCCGTATGAAACCACACCTTGTAGCAGCTGGTATTAAAGTTAGTCAGATTTTATGTAACGAGCTCTTGCCAACTCCACCATGGCAGTTAGCCACACCAGAAGTAGATATTTCACTGACTAAATATAAAAAGGCAGACACGAACCAGCTCGTGTATACTCAGGAATTCGGTCTACTGAGAGAGAAATACAGTTCATATCAGGCTATTTATACAGATGGTTCTAAAGATAGTGAGAGAGTAGCATGTGCTACTATCTTTAGTTCCAAAACTCAAACGTATCGACTGCCAGGTAAAAGTTCCATATTTACTGCAGAAGCAAAAGCTCTATTATCTGCTTTGGAAGGTATTGGATCCACTAGAAGGAAAAAAATATGTCATATTCTCAGATTCACTGTCATGCCTTAAAGCAATTAAAAATGGAAATTCCACTCATCCCACCATCTTGGAAATTCTACAATTATATGACACCAGATTTGATCAACAGATAGATATTGTGTTTTGTTGGGTGCCTAGTCACGTTGACATCAAAGGCAACACTGAAGCTGATAGACAAGCTAAGGCGGCTTTAGATGGAGAAGTTGACCCTGTTGGTCTCCCATACAGCGATTTCAGACCATCTATCTGCGCATATGTAAGAAGGCTGTTTCAATCGCTATGGGATACTATGAATAATAACAAACTTCACGAGTTCAAAAAAAAACGGTTGGTTATACTCACCTGAACAGTCATAAACGCTTCGACCAGGCCATGATTAGACGATGTAGGATCGGTCACACACGATTAACTCATGAATATTTACTAAAACAGGAGACGATTCCAAGGTGTATACCTTGCCATGAAGATCTGACGGTGAGACATATTCTCCTGGACTGCATAGATTTTAAAACTGTAAGAGATACTTTTTATCGAGCAGATACGCTGGAAGATCTTTTTAGCAGAGTGAAAGAAGATTGTATTTTAGGTTATTTGAGAGAGATTGGTTTGATGTACAAATTTTAATGTTTGTACCTGTTTTAACGCATTAGTTTACCTAGTTTTTGAATTGATTGCTTAGAATTTTGTTTGATCGTCGCTATATAGCTGAAATATTGCTGAATGCGACGTTAAACCCTAATTCTCTCTCTCTCTCTCTATTCGCTAAAACCCTCGATTATTCCACCTCGTGGAATCCGTATGAAACCACACCTTGTAGCAGCTGGTATTAAAGTTAGTCAGATTTTACCTAACGAGCTCTTGCCAACTCCACCATGGCAGTTAGCCACACCAGAAGTAGATATTACACTGACTAAATATAAAAAGGCAGACACGAACCAGCTCGTGTATACTCAGGAATTCGGCCTACTGAGAGAGAAATACAGTTCACATCAGGCTATTTATACAGATGGTTCTAACGATAGTGAGAGAGTAGCATGTGCTACTATCTTTAGTTCCAAAACTCAAACGTATCGACTGCCAGGTAAAAGTTCCATATTTACTGCAGAAGCAAAAGCTCTATTATCTGATTTTGAAGGTATTGGATCCACTAGAAGGAAAAAATATGTCATATTCTCAGATTCACTGTCATGCCTTAAAGCAATTAAAAATGGAAATTCCACTCATCCCACCATCTTGGAAATTCTACAATTATATGACACCAGATTTGATCAACAGATGGATATTGTGTTTTGTTGGGTGCCTAGTAACGTTGACAGCAAAGGCAACTCTGAAGCTGATACATTGGCTAAGGCAGCTCTAGATGAAGAAGTTGACCCTGTTGGAATACCATACAGCGATTTCAGACCATCTATCTGCGCATATGTAAGAAAGCTGTTTCAATCTTTATGGGATACTATGGATAATAACAAACTTCACGAGTTAAAAAAAACGGTTGGTTATACTCACCTGAACAGTCATAAACGTTTCGACCAGGCCATGATTAGACGATGTAGGATCGGTCACACACGATTTACTCATGAATATTTACTAAAACAGGAGCCGATTCCAAGGTGTATACCTTGCCATGAAGATCTCACGGTGAAACATATTCTCATAGACTGGATAGATTTTAAGATTGTAAGAGATCCTTTTTATCGAGTGGCTACGCTGGAGGATCTTTTTAGCAGAGTGAAAGAAGATTGTATTTTAGGTTATTTGAGAGAGATTGGTTTGTTGTACAAATTTTAATGTTTGTACCTGTTTTAACGCATTAGTTTACCGAGTTTTTGAATTGATTGCTTAGAATTTTGTTTGATCGTCGCTATATAGCTGAAATATTGCTGAATGCGACGTTAAACCCTAATTCTCTCTCTCGCTCTCTCTCTCGCTATATAGCTGAAATATTGCTGAATGCGACGTTAAGCCTTAATTCCCTCTCTCTCTCTCTCTCTCTCATAATGTTAAAAATTGCTGAGGTATACCAGATCTGCCTCGACATTCACCTCAGCAATTTCCTTTTGCTGAGGCGAATGGAGTGGGCTGCTGCTCTCTCAAGAATGAACCTGAAAGATCCACTTCCTGTGATTGAATTATTAGAAGACTTACGTATATAGATAATATAGGCCTACCATCCAAACTCCAGTCTGAACAAACGATGCACGGGATTGCTCGTTGAAAGGACACCTGACTGGGTATCATTCGTCTGATTTCTGCTAGTGTTTTCTTTTCTATTAAAGACGTAAAAATAGAGATGTCCAATACAGGCAAATGTTATGTACATTAGTCATGATGTGATAATTCAAGTCACTGATAACTATACAGATATTATGACTGCTCTAGTAAAATTTTAATCATATTCAAAATGTCAACATACATGTACTATTACTGAACTCGGACTGGACGGATCCGATTTTCTATGATATGAACTAGGCCTACTTAAAATGCATAAAGGTTACATGTACATGTATAGGTGTAAGCAAACTATCATAAAAGAAGCTATATGGCAGATCCATGGCTGACTATTTTGATTTTCATACCGGTACATGTTCAGCAGGTTTTGAATTTACATATAAATGTTACTTGCCATGCTTGTAGCATCAATCTGTCAGTAATACCTGGCTGAAAAACCCTCCACGGATGTACCACCTCTTCATTTCTCGACCACATTCCTAAAATACGGAATGAAAAAAGGAATATACGTTGAAGAAATTCATGTATGTTGTGCAGATAATCTACCACATATAAACATGGCAAACCTGAAAGTGATCATCTGACATGATCCAAGGGCGTCGCTACCCATGGTGCGTGTGGTGCGAACGCACCCCCCTTTTGCCCGTAGATTGGAAATACAAAAATTATGTATGGTTTCCTTAAGTGGCATTTAGAAGTTGGGTAGTAGATAAATAAACAAATTGCTTATGGATAACAACTTCTAGTTTATTCAGGACGACGTTTCGATGCAGGTACTAGTATCGTTCTCAAGTCAATGACATCAATGATTGAAATTGTAGTTTAAGGGCCGCTTCCCATTCGGATTTCGCGGCCCATCAACTCAATGTTTTATTTGAATTTCGCGGTACATTACTTTGTTTATTGAATTTCCTTTCCAGTGCTAAATGTATAAATAAATAAATAAATAAATAACAATGAGAGATTAGTAGGAGATATCAATAGAAGTAAATAAGAATCGCTATATGTACAAGTTCGTAAGTCTCTTTTTGGTTTTTGGTTAAGTTATACTGGTAAATATGAGTTCACTGTAATCGCGTGTATGATTCCTTTGTCTTGGTACCCCTTTGAACGCACAAAACATCAATATGTAAATAATCAGTATATATACGGTTCCTTGAGTAAATGTCAATAGGATGATAACAATAGTATTATATTAGGTGAGAAATATATAATAGGACAGGATTAGACTGTGGATATGGCTAGATTAATTAACAAGGTAGATTAATTAACAAGGTGGGCTTCTAGGCACGGTGGGGTTCCTGGATTAGTAGGTCATAGGCGCTGGGGATGAATAGGCGCTGGTCTCTGTTCAGTTGTGGTTTTGTTCTTTTGATGTGGATGGCCTCCAGTAGTTTTCTGTTTTTCCAGTGCATGTGGTTTGTGGCAAGGGGTTTGGTGTTGTTCCAGTTGATTGAGTGAGTGGGGTTTTCTTTGATGTGGTCCGAAACATCAAGACCCCTCAATAAACGAATGAAAGAACACAAATCATCTGTGACCAAACAAGACGGGAAATCAGAAGTTTCGGACCACATCAAAGAAAACCCCACCCACTCAATCAACTGGAACAGCACCAAACTCCTTGCCACAAACCACATGCACTGGAAAAACAGAAAACTACTGGAGGCCATCCACATCAAAAGAACAAAACCACAACTGAACAGAGACCAGGGTCTATTCATCCCCAGCGCCTATGACCTACTAATCCAGGAACCCCACCGTGCCTAGAAGCCCACCTTGTTAATTAATCTACCTTGTTAATTAATCTAGCCATATCCACAGACTAATCCTGTCCTATTATATATTTCTCACGTAGTATAATACTATTGTTATCATCCTATTGACATTTACTCAAGGAACCGTATATATACTGATTATTTACTTATTGATGTCATAGGACGTAGACCTGCCGCCCTGTGCCCCAATACACACTCCAAGCAATTGTTACAGGCACAGATTTCTGGAAGAACCCACCCTGTTCCCAAGGGCGTCGTTAGTGAAGTCGATCCGAAAAAAACTGAAGACGCCCTTGGTTCTCCCAGTTTTTTCTGGACGGCTTTGTGCGTACAAAGGGGTACCAAGACAAAGGAATCATACACGCGATTACAGTGAACTCATATTTGCCAGTATAACTTAACCAAAAACCAAAAAGAGACTTACGAACTTGTACATATAGCGATTCTTATTTACTTCTATTTATATCTCCTACTAATCTCTCATTGTTATTTATTTATTATTTATCTATTTATTTATTTATTTATTTATATATTTAGCGCTGGAAAAGATATTCAATAAACAAAGTAATGTACCGCGAAATTGGAATAAAACATTGAGTTGATGGGCCGCGAAATCCGAATGGGAAGCGGCCCTTAAACTACAATTTCAATCAATTGATGTCATTGACTTGAGAACGATACTAGTACCTGTATCGAAACGTCGTCCTGAATAAACTAGAAGTTGTTATCCATAAGCAATTTGTTTATTTAAAAATTATGTAAGATATCAAACCCCAGTTTAGCATTAAAATACGTTGAAATGCAGGAATCGAGCGTAAAAATTCAAAATTTTCCCGTGAGGGCATGCCCCCGGACCCCCTAGAAATACTTGGCGTGCATTCCTCGGATGATGAAACTAGCAAAAAAAAATTCTTTTGGGGGATCAGCGAACCCTGGGATTCCACGTAGAAATAGTGTCTTAAACTGGTATACATATGAAATAAACGAATGTGAGTTATGTAATTAACATGCCATCATCTATTCATATGGTTTATGAGCGTAGTACTTAAGTTGGGGTTTCAGTATATATCTAACATCAAACATTATCGCCGCGAGCTCACCACGTAAAGTAGTTTGTTCTTGGACTGTTTTGTATGTTAAACCAGAAAGTCAAACGAAGTTCGGCATCAGGTGCGATATTTTCTTAATATCGATGCGTGCTTATGTGAAGCAAAAGTGAAAATAGAACCTTAAATCTAAATACATTATGTTCAGATTTATTTCCGGGAAATGCGTAGAAGGCATCTCCGGTAACCTAGGACCCGGCTCCTGGAACCTCGCCTGTTGGTTTGACAGGATTCGCTTATCTTAGATTTGTGTAAGTCAATAATATCGGTACGCGTATTGGCTTCTAATGTTAACTGACGTAAAGGTTATCTTTTTGTATGTATTAATATAACTAGAAAGTCAAATGGATGCAGGCATGAGGTGTGATTATTTCAACATCAATTTGTGCTTATAAATGTGAAACAAACGTGAAAATATAACCACAAATCTGCATACATTATGTTCAGATTTATATCCGGGAAAACGCTTAGAACGCATTTCCGGCGATCTAGGACCTCGGAGCTTCCGGGGCCTAGGCGGCCCATGAACCCTCGCCTGTTAGTCTGTGATAGTCGACTCCCTCCACCATGAACTTTCGCTAGATCCGCCCTTGGAAATTAAAAACATTCGCACACTCCCTTTAAAATTCCTAGTGACGCCCCTGTGATCTCCAATCATCAATGGCAACTGTATGTGACGACCAATATCAACAGTATAGTAAATGAATACCAACAACACTACCAACCAACAGCAGTGTTTATAAGCTGTGTTGTGTTCCTGGAATCCTAGCCTGCTTTACAAACTGCTCATTACTTTATACATGACCATGGGCCTATTCCACACTGGTAAATTTCAACTTTCTTTTCAATAAAAAATTAACCCAGAAAGATTAAGAAAATGAAAAAAAAAATACTCATCAATATCGGTTTACCCAGTGATGTTAACGGATGCATGAGCTGTAATGGCACTGCTGTACCAGTGAAACATGGAACAGTGCCTGGAGCCGACTAGGGATCATCTGAAATTAACATTACACATGTGTCCATACATTTTACTTTCACTACACGAGGCCAAATTATGCAGGAGGCAAGCTACATACCGGTATTAAAAAATATATTCTGACAAGATCAGAGATTATGGAATAATTCTAAAGTCTAAAGAATAATTTACTATTTGCATATATTGTAAATCATGTCTGGAGAGAGGCCTTCCAGTCTCACATGTGCCTACCCGACACGGGTTTCACAATGTTAAAATGACGTGACGTTGCGACATCGAGAGGAGCATACTGTATGTTATAACATGTGGCATGTATGGGAGCCCATGACGTGACGTCATGATGTTGCAAAATTAACTTGGAAAATCCCTAGTATCTAGAGAAACTTTGCGCAATTTATGTGTGAAGCTCTTGGTGAACCGAGATGAAATTTGGACACCGTAATGTTATTATTAATATTGACCGTTTCAAAGTTATCGCTTTCAAAGTACAGGTACAACACGCTCAATGTCTATCCCATCACAATGTCCCGTAAAAGACACTGCGTTTGTAACAGCATCAGATCGAAAAAAAATTACAAGTCGGCAAAAATGTAATAAAGTTCAAAATTGATTGATGTGCTGTCCAATACTTCACATAACGTAGGTTTTCTAAATTTACCAATCGCAAGTGATCATCATATCTTTAAGATATTACAGCCCAAAGTCTTTGACAATAATATCCCATTTGGGATACACATAAGTATCTTTAGCATAATATCAAAATAAACTGATGTTCACTCATGATCGGTAAATGTGCAAAACCAAGGGTATATAAGGCATTCGACAACACAACAATCAATTCTGAACTTCATCACGTTTTTGCCGACTTGTAATTTTTTTTCATTCTGATGATGTAAATTTTCTTATGCTGATCGACTGGGCTGCAAAGTGTACATTCCCTTTCATAAAGTGTAATATTATCAGCAATCAACAGCTCATGTAATTTAGAAGTCAAACAGTGTCAAATAATTACAAACGTTCCTATATCCCATCCCTGAAACAGATAGGCCTAAACCTGAAAATGAAATTTGAATTTATCGGTTACTCACCTGGTTCTGTCGCTTAAGAAATTATTCTGGCAAACGATGGAAGTTTAACAGGGATAGTGGACTAAAATACATATATACAGGACAGTATCATAACAAATTTAGCCACAAAATTACCTAATTAGTCCAACATTTATCGTGTCGAAAAATGGCGTCCTTTGTCAGTTTATGCACGGCGGGGAAGTGTGATCTCCGTTATCCAGTGTTTTGAGAAAAAGCCTTTGTTCGCGGGGCGTTATTAGCAAGTGACCCCAGCAGGGAGAATTCCAGGTCAAATAATATTCGCATTCGGGCACCCGAGCGGAAATAGCCGAGTCTATTCACAACGGAAATCCCCTCCGATGATGCAAATGGGGATATCCGTTGCACGTTGCAAATAGACTCGGCTAGTTCTGCTCGGGTGCCCAATCAGCAGAGCGAGTAACAATATGTCAACAGCTGAACAGGCAGGATCAGCAGAATAAAAAACGGGGGGGGGGGGGGGGTGTATCAAGGAGGTATAAATTTCCGTTTATTTAGGTTTATCGTCCTCGTAATTCGGGATATAATAATCAACGTGACAGGAGAATTACTTTCAAGATACTCACATTTCATGTGTCATTTCTTATATGGACAAACACGTGTCTGCAATTTAAAGTGTTCTTTATTTATTTTCTTAAGACTTCGATTTACAAACGAGAAATAATAGAGTCTACGTTATTGCAGACTCAATATTCATGTACAGATGTTGTAGGGCACATAGGCCTATGCAAAATAAACAGCGGGCCTACGGGTAACAACTAGGCCTACTATACACATGGCTCATCGGTTTAATAGTTCCTAAATTGACGTGCGCTCAAAACTGCTCCTCTGATACTTGGTATACTGTTCGTTCAAATGAACTCCGTCTCGCAAGAAGATGTTCTGTCCATTGCCGAAACACCGCTTATGTCTCCAGAATCTGGCCCCGTCCACCTTCTCAGATTCAGCGAGAGTCGGCTGTTGATATCATTTCTTTGTCTTTCATATTCCTCGGGTAGCATTCTTCTCGGATTTCGTCTGGGGTATATCTCACAGACAGTTATGTGTTTTACCCTCTGCTTAAAACACTTGCGAACCAAATCAACAATCCGCTGGACTATATCCTCAGCAACCGTGTGGTTGCAGATATCGTTGCCGCCTATTTGTAGGACCAACACATCTGGGGCCGGTCTGTTCAGTTCTGGCACGATTCTCCTTATATCAGACAAAGCTTTCGAGATGGTACCTCCGCCAATCCCATGCAGCGTAGCACTGATGCCGGAAAGTCCAAAATTCGCCTGCCCAACTTTTTTAGATGACATGTCATCACTCAACCGACGAACAAAAGTATGTCCAGATACTAATATTGTTGGGAAAGGCATTTCAGTAGTGGATGAATTCAAACGATTTGATCCCACTTTTTTGATTGAAATTGTAGTTTAAGGGCCGCTTCCCATTCGGATTTCGCGGCCCATCAACTCAATGTTTTATTTGGATTTCGCGGTACATTTCTTTGTTTTCTTTTAATATCTTTTCCAGCGCTAAATATATAAATAAATAAATGAATAAATAAATAAATATATAAATAAACGAATAAATAATAAATAACAATGATAGATTAGCAGGAGATATAAATAGAAGTAAATAAGAGTCGCTATGTACAAGTTCGTAAGTCTCTTTCGGTTTTTTTTGGTTAAGCTATACTAGTAAATATGAGTTCACTGTAGGTCTAATCGCGTGGATGATTCCTTTGTCTTGGTACCCCTTTGTACGCACAAAGCCGTCCAGAAAAAACTGGGAGAACCATGGGCGTCTTCAGGATTTTTTCTAATCGACTTCCCTAACGACGCCGTTGGGAACAGGGTGGGTTCTTCCAGAAATCTGTGCCTGTAACAATTGCTTGGAGTGTGTATTGGGGCACAGGACGGCAGGTCTACGTCCTATATTGTGTGAAAGTCAAAGGATGATATTCTGTGTTGAGGCGTCATTTCGGTGTCATATATGGGGTAGCGTGTCTGTGTGGTTTAGGATTTGGTATTCTGGTTGCTCAGTTCGGTGGAGTAGCGTGTCTGGCGTGGTACAGGGTCGAGTATTCTGGGCGTTCTTGTGGACCGACGATGATGATCTTCATCATGTTCATCTCCATTTGGTGCTGTTTCATAATATTTGTCGTCATCGGTGTTCTGTTCATGGCTGGTCTTACTCGTCTGTGGTCTTCAGTGTGCTGTGCCTGTATTACAAAGAATAGAAGAGTTTGTAGTTTCTTGTTTTCTGGTGTTATTTTTTGCCATCGACTGGCACTATCGTGATCTAAGTCACACATGATCAATAGCAATAAATAATTAGGTACTAAATATTATAAATAAAAATATTATTATAGTTAAAGCCGATTGTGAATGTTTGATATAACCTCCAGTCTTCTGCCCCTGCATGAAAACCGGACGGTTAACATTCGTTAACGAGGGTTGGAAATAAGGTGAAACGTTTTTACTTCTATGTACGTGGGATAATGGATGTTTCAGATCCACAGAGTGCGCAGGGTCCCCAAGACAAACTGTCAGGCTACTGGGAACGCACTCGGGCACTGATCCTGGCCAACGAGGGAGTTCGATTCAACCTGTCACCTTGTCTGGATCAAGGAGGTTGGAAAGGAAGACCTGTAATGACAACCAAAGCAAATTAATGCAATACTGACATATAATTCTTTGAGCAGGTATACAGGATTCAAAACGTGGTAGCGTACAATCCCTGCAAAGAAGATCCCTACTCTATGAATTATCTGTACTCTTATAGTTATCATTAACCGAAGTTCAATAGAAAATATATACAAAATATATATAGCCCTAGCTATAACGCGAGCAGGCCTGGTCACAGCCACAGTCTGGTCACGACCGGTTCTCTCATGAATGGGTCCAGCTTCTGTCTTCCTTCCCCAGGGGTTTGCAGTAGGATCCAGCGTCTATCGTCCTTCCCCAGATATACGTGGTAAGGTCCAGCGTCTGCCTTCCTTCCCCAGGTCTTCGTTCACTCCCGTATGGATGAACACTGCGTCGTGTCTCGTCTTACACGACTAGGCCCCTCCGTGGTTATGTCCGACGTGTGTTTTCCTTCCCCCGGTCTTCTTCCCTCGGTGGTATGGACTTCTCGTCGTCGTCGTGTCTCGTCTTACACGACTAGGCCCCTCCAAGCGTTGATAACCGTCAATGGATGCGGACGGCCTGGGCACGACAGTACTATCACAGTACAAAGGCTTCTACGGCACCGGCCCGTCTCTCTGTAACACCGCAGGACTATTCAACTGCACGGCTCACCACAGCAGCAGACGGCACCCCTCGTAGGAATACACCCCCAGGCTTCAGCGACCCCGCTCACGGCGACTCACTCCGCGGCCCGGCTCCAAGGATGAATCATCAAGGCTAGAGTTCACGGCTACACGGTCCACGTAGGATCGGACATCGATAACACACGGTGGATGGGTAGGCACCTGGTCTAGTAACCCTCTTCCTATACTACTGTATGGGCACCTGGAATCGGCACCCTCCTTCTATACTACTGTATGGTCAACTGGTATAGGAACCCTCCTTCTATACTACTGTATGGTCAACTGGTATAGGAACCCTCCTTCTATACTACTGTGTGGTCAGCTAGTCCTTGAACCCTCTCTCTATACTACTGCATGGTCATCCGCAATAGATGGGCATCTGGTCAAGGATTCCCCCTTTATATACTACTGTAGGAGACAGTAGTAATCTATGATTGGCCGTGAATTATATATGTACAGGGTGGTGAGAGATCATATGCTTATGGAGGCGTGAATGAATAATCGTTTATCGTACGATTGACTGGGTAGATGTATATTTGTCAAGCTATAGGCTCGAACCTATAGCTTGTGGGTGTTAGCGTGAATGTATTTCAACCCGTAGATTGTGTGTTTAAGTTCGTGTGTGCATGGATAATTGTTTAGGTAGGAACGGTGTATGATTTGGTTTAGCTGTAGCCTCTTCACAGAGACCAGCGACTCCTATCGGATACAGCTTAATCGATACCATAAAGGTATGGCCATGCTATCAACACTAACGCCGTTAGTTAATTCCCAGAGCTGACGATAAGTGTTTATACTCTAACTCCCAGCGCAATACCCACACAACTGTGCGATACGGTTGAGATAGGTAGAGATCGAAGTAGAGTAAACACAGCCCGGACGTGTGATTGTAAGTGAGTGTAAATGTAGGCTATAATGTTATAGGATTCGGCGGCGGCACTTCTTCAATTCGGCGGCCTGATCACGGCCCTTCTCCGGCCCGGCAATGTATTGGATTTCTTCTCCCCAATAGATTTTGCGTGTGCTCTCACGTCGAAGTTTCTGCTGGTCTCTGTCGTTTCAGCGGGAGTCCGGCTTATATAGGGCTACCGCTCTTCTGTGGATAAAGGTAGAAACAGAACGTTCTCCTGCAGATAAAGGTAGAAACAAGTCGACGATGCCAGCGCCCTCTTTATTGTCAAAGAATCACACTTCCCCCCGATCAGTTTATCTGGACTTCGCTGGATAAATATGGCTATGGAGGAACAAACCATAATTCACAACGGACGCAACTGGTAAATCTCAGCTTCCAACTCTCTCTAGTTAATTCATACGACGACCGCAAAGTTCACTGTTCCTCATCTGCATATTCTTCCTTGTTGACTTCCGGATTCCTGACTGACGTCATCTACAGCGAAGCAAGTGAGCTCACCAGGGTCCCTTTTCGCCGTCCCGACTGATCGTTTGTGATAACTTCACCGGGATTTCGAGGCATTGTCTGTCTCCCGGATTATTATAGTTCATTCTAGGGAAATTACAGCGTTGAATTCCATCAGGTAAGTGAACCGCACACATAAACACAGTGTCACTTTGGATTTCACATATAGTCACATGTCAATCAGAAGCTGTGATTTATTAAAGCGGATCCCAAGGGGTCGTTGTCATTCTGCACTTTCGTTACACTAGCAAAGATAGATTTGATCAGCGAACTCTTGTGGCAAACAAGTATTGGTCCAGTTTCTGCGCATTGTACCGGAATGATGAGGCGAGACCGTTTTCCAGCCGCCATCAGGTAGTGAATTAATAAATGTCAGGCCCGTAGCCAAGGGTAGGGGGTATGGGAGAGTTGGTTCTGGGTTCGGGCGAACCCCCCTTTCAGAAATATTATATATTTTCTTCATATAAATGCCCTTTTCAAACTGAAGCGAATCCTCTATTTGCTCCTTTTCCCATACAGTGAGCCCCCTGATGTGCCCTTTTGGAGTGAAGGCGAACCACCCCTCAGTAAATCCTGGCTACGGCCCTGAATGTTGCGCAAGTGTAGTATTATCCCCACCTCTTCACATGATTAGCTTCTCAATGATAATTAATTGCTGATTTATCTAAGTTGCTTGCAGGCACCTACATTCATTGAGAATTTTGGGCTCTTTCCAACCCACCATAAATTCAGTATAAATTACAAGCGAAACTGATCTTCATTCATGGTCATTTCGCCGTAAGAGCGCCTAACTTACATAATTCGTCTGCTGCTGTATGCAACAATCGGTGGTCTATGAATTATAACTGCACTGCGAATTATGAGCGATGCTTTTACAAAGATTGATGACAATTGGAAATAGGAAAGACTATTGAATCTTCACCTCAAGGCAAAGTTAATGCATTAGCTCATTAGAAGTATCGTATGAAACTGGACACTCGGTTGTGTTCAAAGCTTATTAATGTTAAAAGGCTCCGTTGCCAAATGAAACCTTTTACCGTATAAAATCTAGAGCAAATTGACGGTGTTATTATACAATGCACAGATGAGCGCTGATGATTATTTATAACACGCGTCTAAGGTTGCAAAAGGCTCTCTAAAACTTGGCATGAAAGCAGCTTTTAGGACATAATGTAGAAAGTTTGGTCATAATAATCCGCCCCCTCCTCACACCAGCCGGCCAGTTTTAAGACTGGATACGTCTTTCCGTCACGGCGAACTCCGATTTCCCAATGAGGTCTATCTAACACATACGCATACACTCACCCGCATACGCTCAATAATATACAATATTCTGATATCGTTTGTGTGTCCGAAAAAAATAATTTCCTCGTGTTTACTTCAAAAGTTATTAGCTTCAGAGAGAAAATACTGAATTTTCACACAAAATATGACCCTTTTAACCAAAACGAGTCTCAGATATCCAAATTCGGTGAGTTTGATCTAAAATGATACTGAAAAATTGTTTTGGTTATAGGTGTCATATTTTTATAATATAGAAATATGTCAAAACGCATGGAATGCCCTGTAAGGGTGTAGCTCACCGCCATTTGGCACATGATTCCTCCAGTGAAAACTAAAACAGCTGTGTGGCCGAAAGGTTAGAGTGTCAGACTACAGATTAAATGAACGCCAACTTTTGGGGTTGAAACTCCAAATCATAAAATGTTTTTTGTTTTCATTTTTTTTTTTTTCTTCTTTCTTTCTTTTCCCCCATCTTGAATTTGGACTTTAAAGTGCAACAGTGACGTGAAATAAAGACAGCGAATCGCTAACGTAAATAATCGCTTATGTTATTAAAATTCATGAATAGCGTTGCACACACACAGCCACACCACTTGTTCAGTTGTTGGTGACGATCCAGTAAAGCAAAAGAAAATAATTGTTACACATATGTATATAACTTCTACGGAAAATTCCTGGTTCACAGCAGTTACATTTACTCGTCATTATTTCGTCATTACAATATGGCTATATTCATTTCCCATTTTGCCGCTAATGTATAGTTGTTCACAGTTTTCCGACTTAAATGTATTCTCTATTTATTCAGGAAATGATCCTCAAAAAGTTGGCAGTTTTCGAGTAGGTTTATATATTTACATCACTGATTATTGTTCGTAATAGTTGGGTCGTTCATGAAAATATATGTGGTAACTGAATGAGGATATGATCCAGAAGTTTCCATTAGACCGGCCTCGCCGGGCTGACAAATAACTGGGGAATACCTGAGCATTACGTCACAATATACCGGCCGGTTCGGAGCGAGACAATAGAGCAGCAGAGAGCGACGCTGAAGGGGGAAATATCCATCTAAAGCGAACACCTCCTCAACACATTGAAATCGTCAATAATAAGCCCCTAATTTCAGTGTATCGGAAATAAGATATCAACACATTGAACTCCAGTTTAAACGTAGGTCTGTTGAAAATCAGCCAACTACATGTCCTGGTATTCAACCAATGAAAGAAGATTTTACTTGCTTTTCGTCAGCATGCCATATTTTATGTAGGTAATCTAATCGGAAGGTCCGGTTTACACTTGATTTGATGGGGTTAGTTACACACACATCGAAACTCCCTTTCGTCGAGAAACCCGACGAATTCGGACGAGAGAAATGATCAAAATATATTCTTGAATATGTTACTTATACTAAAACACTAAATCTCCACTGTCCTTTGTGGACAAAATATGAGTTTTTAGTGGTCTTAAATTCTCATAAACCAAGAAATGGTGCTGTACCATTAAGATTAACATCAGATGACGCATATTGTAACGAATGATAAATTGTTTTCCTGAGGTTACAAAATGAGAAATCTGTGACGCATGATTTATCGCTGTCAGAGAGCTTTCGAAATGTGATCAGGATACCCGATTATGTGATCGGGTGCCCCGATTTTCCCGATCCGGTCTGAAAATGACGGGAACATTTTTTTTGCGATGGAAGGAGTTTCTGTTTCTGAATCTACAGATCAGCCCTATAATACGGATAATAATACGGCTAGCTACATTTTGTTCTCTCATACGTGGCTCTGAGCAGACGATGTCACAGGTTGATTTGCAATATATTGATATTTACCGACTTTGGATCGGTCGATATGTTATACATTGAAACTGAATTTCAATACATTAAAATTGAATTTGAAACTAATGATTGGTCAAATTTCAATGCAATGAAGTTGTATTTTCAACACATTGCAATTCGAGCTGACGATTTGTTGGTTTGGTAACTATTCGACCATCCAGTCTACATACAAGTTTTCGATCTATTTTAGGTTATTCTGGTGAATACTGCTCTCGTGGTTGATTCTTTGTCTTTGTACTTACAACGCCGTCCTGGAAAAAACTGGTGCATGTAGGACTGCGGGTTCCACAAATTCTGTGCCTGTAACAATAGACAGCGTCGTATTTCGCGTGAGAGTCAAAGAATCAATTTCTTGTTAGATACTAGTTCGTTGGGCCTATGGGGGTATCTGCTTTGGAGAGTGGTATTCTTGTCTCTGGGCGTTCATGTTCCAGGATCGTTATGGATTATGGTCGTCGTTTCAGGCTTTTTTGTCATCCTCAGGCGTAACTTCAGTCTTTTTGGTCATCCCAAAGGCGTGGTATCATTCTTTTTGTTTGGTCATCCCCAGGCGTTGTCTCATAATTTTTCTGGTCATCCCCAAGCACCTAATTTAGTCAATTCGAATTTTCCAAAGGAACTCAGCGTTCAAGGATTCAAAAAGCAATATCTCAGAATTTTTTTTATTTGTGTGACTGAAATGTTTGTGAACGTCCTGGATTCTTCAAAATTTCTCGTGAGTAACTTCTATGACGTTATCCGTTCATCCATGTTGGAGTTTCCATGCAATTTCTGGTAGATCTGGTAGATGCTGGTCACAAGGATACGACAAATATTTGAGGATGGGTGGGTTTGGGGATGGTGGGGGGGGTATTTTTATCTCCGTTTTCACTTAGGCGAAATTTATTTTATGTGATATCATCTGTTATAAAGATACAATCTGTGAATGTATTCTACACTGTACCGTAAATAGATTATCATGATATGTTTGTAGCGTAGGTAATATATTCGTGAGTTTAAGATAAACCAGTTAAGAGGAAGGGAAATGAAAGTGAAAGGAGAACTGATTAACTATATAATTTCAGTCTTAAACTCAGAACGACGGGGGATCCCTATAGACTTATGTTGTATGTGTTGTTGATGAATGTTAACTCGTGCAACAATGTCATCATCGATTCTTGATATTCGATGCTAATATTTCTCCAGATGAAGTTGAACCATAACAAAAGAAACGTACGCTGAGGGGTCGTGGTACCGTATCGAAGTATATGTAGCCTGTAGCTAACGCCATCGAATTGTCTAATGGTCAATACACGATGCCTCTATGAGAAAGTGACCAGATGACCAGCGGATGACCGGTTCACTATTTTCTGCTTGTGAATATCAATGCGTGTGTGTCTTGTTAATGCACGCTTCTTCAATGCAATATTAGCTGACCACGACGTCATTGTTTACCGACTCGAGTTGAAATTAATCAACAAAAGAAAAGAGGGGCGCGGCACATGAGGAGATCCCGGCTTTGTCTCATTCTATAGGAAGGTCGAAAATAACATTATTATTTCGCAGTTATTTCTCAGTCAAGATAACAGTTAATTACAAGTAAATATCTAAGATACTAAACACCATATACATATAGGTGGCATATCACACAAATAATATAAGATAGCGCACCCATAACACAAAATTGCAGGTCGACAGTGATATTGATAGATGTTGCGCAATAGCGTATGTTATAGCACATGTAATCGTGGTATTTTCTAATGTATATAAAATAATATGAAATAAATGAAATTTAAAGTAGGCCGACCATCTGATTGTCGCATGCCTAGTTTTGTTTGTTTATTACATATCGCAGAATTATCAGTTAGAGCCATCACCTTATTCCACCTTTTAGGGTGATTGTGGAATAAGGTTGCACATTTCAGGCCATCACCTTTCAGGCATCTGCACAAGTCCAGGTAATCCCCAAATCCTTGCAGAGGGTTTTATCTGGACCTTTTTGGCGATTCGGATGAGTTCTCGAGTCGTTGCGTTTATTACACGATGTCGATTTCAGCCTAACATCAAAGGTAGTCTGGCCGGCGATGAAATTCAAACCAGTCAAAACTCAAACCTCGCTGCGGATTAGCGCGCTTACTGATTGGTTCGGTCCAGCGGAAACCACACGAGCTAGTTATACCCAGAACCGCTATCAGTAACTAACCAAGCCAGTGTATCGGTCGTAACCTATCGATTGATACACTGGCTCGCGAGGATGGTTTCATGGGGAACAGACCTGGCCATCACCCTAGAAGAGTAACGAAATCAGTCAGCAGCCTTTGTCATCACCTTTAACGGGAGATGACCAGGCATCATCACCATAAAAGGTAATGAGAGCATCGCTCAAAAAAGGTGATCAGATAGAGTCATCACTTTATTCCATCAGCACTTTTAAATGGGAGGGAGGGAATTTGGCTTAATGTCACACTCAAATATGTTTCACTCATATGGTGACAGTCAGTTTGGTTGGTGGAGGAAGCCGGAGTACCCGGAGAGAACCACCGCCCTTCGGCAAGTAACTGACAAACTTTCACACATGGACCAGCTGGGCTCGAACCCGTTCTGGATCAGCGGTGTGAGGCTAGCGGTCACCAGCGAAGCGCCTTAGACCACTCGGCCACCGAGGGCCCTCACTTTTAAATGGTGATAGCTATCCACGTTTTAGGGTGATCAGCCAAACCATCTTAGGCTGACAAGGCCTGGTCATCACCTTAGATGGGGTGATCACATGAGCCATCACCCTTTTATCAGGTTTAAAACCCTATCTGGCCTGAGCTTGTTGAGACCTGGGGAGGGAGGGGGGCATTTCGCCCCCGTCTCCTATTTACCTTTCTTGCTCCTTGAGCTAGGGGGCTGAAACTTACCACTATACCTGATCATCATGTGATCAAGCTCTACCAAAAAATGTGAAAATCTAAGCCGCTTTGATGGCGTCGCAGTGACGTCATTTTCAAAAACGGCATTTTTTGGTGGACTTTTCGGTCAGATTATTCGAATGTTTCATTGATGCAATTGCTCCGAAAAAACTGCGTGATAAATTAGTACATTTTAATGTGATATGAAATAAAATAGTGTTTGCCCACTTTCTATCTCTGAAAACGAAAACATCGCTGACGAAAAAAAATTCTGGTACCCCACGTGGCCGCCATCTTGAATTTAACCATGATCCTCTACTCGCGGAGTTATGGAAATACTCTCAAACTGACCCCAATATGATAAACTTTAAAGTCACGGAGTGTCAACTCTCATTTTTCGACGTTCCGGAGATAGCGCAGAAAGTTTGGTGGGGGAGCATTTTGGACCTCCTCGCCCAGGCCTGGCAGGGTTAAAGGGTGGTGACCAGGCAAAATGGTGATGGGTCATCACAATTTTTTTGGTTGTGTAGGGACGGTCGATTTCCAAGCTGTCGTATTGATGACTTGAGGCCAAATGATATATGTTTGCATTTGATTCTGACTGTGTTCGTACAAGTGACAGTCTTTATTTGTTTATCTATATATATCAAACAAACTTATCATTCAAATTGTAACTTTCATCCTACACAACATATTTCACGTGCAACATACATTGTTAAGTACTGTTTGAATTCTTCGCAATAATTGAGATATTTATAAATATTATTATTATTATTATTTTTGATGTATTATTTGTTTATTTTGTAAATTATGGGAAAAAAGGTTTATGAGCACATCAACCCGCAGATAGATCCGTGCTATATTAGAAAAAACGCAACCTAATAGGTCGCAAGCATTGATAACGCTGTCAAGATTTGATTTGACACTCTCGCTCTCCTCGCCGATTCAGATAAAAGACCTCTCAACTCAAGTGTAATATTGATGTTTCAAACTGAGTTTAAGAAATGAAGGCTGGAGTTCATTATTTTTAACAATAGTTCACTTCAAATAACTAATACATATGCTCAAATTATATGCTGTCAAACAATAGATGACCATAAGAAACTAAGCAATATCCTACTAAAGTCCGTCCATTTTAATCCTACCTGGCCTTAGGGGTGGGGGGGGGGGCGGAAATGCCCCGCCCCCCCTACTAAACTTTCTGCGCTACCTCCAGAACGACAAAAAACCGAGAGCTAAAATTCCTTGACTATCAATTATCATATTTTTTTGCAGCGTGTAGAACAAACTGAACTCTACAAAATAACTACCTTTTCTCCGTGATATGGATAATATATCACGCTTGAAATAACTCCATATAAAACTCCAGTATTACATAGGGAGACGTCATAAGGCGCGGTTACAGAACCGGGTCTCGCCTGTTTACACTACAGAAATTAGGGGGTCAAATTTATCCGGATAACTTTTATCCGGATAATTTTGACCCGGCAAATATTGGTGGGTTAAATTGACCCGGGTAAATTTGACCCGGATAATTTGTAGTGTAAACGCAATTCGCGATTTGACCCGGGTCAAATTGACTCGCCTGTAGGCGCTGCAGGCCACTGCGACTGCCTCAGTTACCAGGGCGCCATATTTAAACAGAAAATCATGTCGCAAGTTACAGAAAGAGGTCAAAACTGGAGTGAAGTAGAAAAGTTAGCCTTTCTAACTATTTGGGAGAGGGAAGACGTACAGGCCCAACTTCAGGGTACTGCACGGGACTCAAAAGTATATGCCAAAATGTACATCGAGTCGGGTATCCACCGTATTAAAGCCTATATAGATTGTCGCGAAGTTGAAGAAATGGAAGAAGGATTACAAGTCCGTAGCGGATAATAGTAGAAAAACGGGTCGGGGGAGAACAACTTGCGACTATTTTGATCCGCTGGATGGGATTCTTGGCCGTAAACCATCGTCCCATCCACCGACTGGTGGCGTATTTGATAGTGTGGGCGCGAACGACGACGACGAATATCATGATGAGAACGAAGACCACGGGAGTTCTGATGCAGGTAGGCCTGCGTAGTATTTTTCGAAGATAAATAAAATATAAAGATGGAGAAAAATAAAGCCTGTTAGCCGATATCCTCGTTTCTACTGATACCACTTAGATTATAACTAGGCTCAATGTGGTTATGATTCCGGCCCCAAAACAATTCGTTCGTTTTTTCATCTTGTCAGAGCATATCGTAAATTGTAAACTATTATGGCGCACCGCATTCCAATCCCACACCTTTAAATATAACATTTCCAAAATCACGAGAAATGCGAAAATGTATGATCACATAAAATTAAACACGGACGTGTAAAGGACTCAGCCACGGCGGAAGCATATTTCTACATGGAATGAGAGATGGGGGGGGGGGGGTAGATGGAATTTCGAATTGTGACTGTAACGTGTACGAGCAGGACCAGTCGTGGTGTTTACGAGAAAACGAATCAATAACCGGGATTGCCCACTGGCATTCTGGCCGTCACCGTCGTTAACCCCTTCACTAGTAGAGATCCGGGGCTCGAAGAGATGATCACAACAGTAGTAGGTAAAGAGCAGATAGTCGTCACTTGACCTCAGAAATTTGCATAATTGAGGAGGAAATGAGGAGGTGACAGCCAATGAGAAGCGAGTAAAATTTGACCTCAGAAATTTGCATATGACGTCACAGCGACAGCCAATCAGAAGCGAGTATTGTGTCACATGGGGTCATGGTGGTGGTGGGTGGTGGGTTTAAGATGGCGGCTGGTGGTGGTGGGTGGTGGGTTTAAGATGGCGGCTTGGTGGTGGTGGGTGGTGGTGGGTTTAAGATGGCGTCTGGTGGTGGTGGGTGGTGGGTTTAAGATGGCGTCTGGTGGTGGTGGGTGGTGGGTTTAAGATGGCGTCTGGTGGTGGTGGGTGGTGGGTTTAAGATGGCGGCCTGTGGGAGCAAACGAGGCGGTGGGGAGGTCACGGGGAGAAAAACCCCTCACATTACCCTCAAAAAACCTCTAAGCCATATAATAATAATAAACATAATCTATAGGTGTTGTACCATGTTAATAGGATCAGTCTAGCATCTGTACCACCCTAGGGTCGAGTGTTTATTGTCCCGTGTATCTCCGCAAGAAAACAACAAACAAAATGGCGGCTCCAGGATGGTGCGGGGACGCCCTTTCCCATCACGGCGTCGACCGTAGCGCCATCTGCACACATTGACGCAAGGGAGACAACTCGTGTGGCCCAAGGATATGGAAATAGCCGTGTTGGAGCTAGGGGAGCCACTATTGGTCCAGTGGGGTCGAGTGAGGTATCAAAGTGAAGCCTAGGTGAGGGGGCATCTGATGGGCTGGGTGTGGGGTTGAACTAGCGTCATTCTGCGCATGCGCGGTGGCCGAAGGGTATGAAAATAGTCGTGTTGGAGCCAGGGGAGTTACTCATGGTCCAATGGGGTCGAGTGAGGTATCAAAGTGAAGCTTATGTGAAGGGGCATCTGATGGGCTGGGTGTGGGGTTGAACTAGCGTCATTCTGCGCATGCGCGGTGGCCCAAGGGTATGAAAATAGCTATGTTGGAGCTAGGGGAGTTACTACTGGTCCGATGGGGTCATATGAGGTATCAAAGTGAAGCCTATGTGAAGGGGCATCTCACTGGACTAGTGGGTTTGAACTAGCGTCATTCTGCGCATGCGCGGTGGCCCAAGGGTTTGAACATAGCCGTGTTGGGAGCTAGCGAAGCCAATAATGGTCCGATGGGGTCATATGAGGTATCAAAGTGAAGCATTCGTGAAGGGGCATCTGACTGGACTAGCGGCTTGGGCGTTGTCACCATTCTGCGCATGCGCGGTGGCCCAAGGGTATGGAAATAGCCGTGTTGGCATGTAGGGGAGTTACTCATGGTCCAATGGGGTCATATGAGGTATCAAAGTGAAGCTTAGGTGAAGGGGCATCTGACTGGACTAGCGGCTTGGGCGTTGTCACCATTCTGCGCATGCGCGGTGGCCCAAGGGTATGAACATAGACGTTTTGGGCTCGAGCGGGGTTTCTCATGGGCCGATGGGATCGAGTGAGGTATCCATGTGAAGCCTAGGTGAGGGGGTTACACTAGGGTGTCGTATCCATTCTGCTGCGCAGGTCACGTGGGGTTGTGACGTCACTTCCGGTTTTCACTAAAACTACCTCCAAACCCAGAAGAGTTCCAACGTTCAACCCTCCGGGGTGTTTTCCTGCCCCCGCCCCGGCGCCCCCCGCAGCGCGCGCGGGTTCTCCGGCCGCAGCGCGCGCGCGCGCGTCAATGTAGGGAGAGGTTAAATCGACAACATAGAACTTATAGTCATCAACTTCATCTATACGTGTTGGACGAGTCTTCACTCACCGTATACACGCACCTCAATGAAATGCCCGCTCCAAACCTAGACCAAAAACACGTACTTGGTCTGTGGGCTGATTTCATTGGCTCTCTATTTTTACTATAGTGCTCTTGCATTCTAACCTTGATGGGTTACATTTTGGCCCCATCCTACACCACTGATTTCAGTTTCACTGAATCTCCACATTGGGCATTGATGCATTATGAATAAAACACACAAGACAGGGTTTTTTGGTGA
Source organism: Hanleya hanleyi (assembly GCA_036873755.1). Classification (NCBI taxonomy): domain Eukaryota; kingdom Metazoa; phylum Mollusca; class Polyplacophora; order Lepidopleurida; family Hanleyidae; genus Hanleya; species Hanleya hanleyi. The sequence continues at coordinate 1,676 of JAVTVY010019315.1, read as the reverse complement.
GATCTCATTTTGTTTTTTATTCAGTAACAACAACAACGTGAGAACAACCACGTGAAAACTCAAGCCCAGAACAAGGGGCTTGTAATTAAACTGAAGCCCAGAACAGGGGGGCTTGTAAACTGAAGCCCAGAACAGGGGGCTTTTAAACTTAAGCCCAGAACAGCGGGCGTATGTACATTGAAAGAATTCAAGCCCAGAACGGGACTTGTACATTGAAATGATGGACGGCCCAGTCATAGACGAGTACATCGCGGTCCTCGGCCTTGGGGTACTCGTCAAACATCTGTACGATGGTAGATAAGGGTCTTCCCCGGAATCGATGGTACAGGTAAAACAAGCAATATTGTCCGCACACGCTACTGGTCAGGCTTTGCAACGTTTGACTGTTCCAACACCACGTCTCTGTGCCTTGATCCATGAAGTCTGTTAAATCGGGATGGAGGGGTGGCAGGCCGTACGGGTCAAAGTATTCGCCCTGCTGTTCTGTCAAGTACACGGCCACCCAGTGTTCACCGGGTCGCTCCATCGGGTCCGTGTTGAGAACGTAAGCAGCAGGATACACACGGTCTAATGGGAACACATCTCGGGCGAACACCCCTTGAAACATCATACGTGTCTCTGGGTCATTCTCCAGCACGGTGGTTATCTGGTCTGTATCCATGTTAGGTCGAGAAGTCACACAGCACGTTGCGCGCCTTGTCCACTTGAATGATGTTGTCAAACTCGGCGTAGCAGATCACATTGACGGTGCTCCGGAGGGCTCGTTGAAAGTGGATTTCCAACCGTAAATTGCCTTGCTTGGCCAGGGCCAGCTGATGGTCGTTCTCTAAGGTGGGGGTCAGGTCGAAACAGAACAACGTGTATCCGTTCCCGTAGTCCGCCCGACTGATGAAATTCCCTTCGTCCTGGTTGATTTGACCGGTGGCTGTAAACAGGCTCTGATAGGCTCGAATGAAATTCGCGCGCCCAAAGTTCGGGGTTAAGGCCGTGGCTGGCACCCGTTGTCCATCCACATGCAGGGCCACAAAATTGATGCCGAAATGTTTAAAGTCAAACGGATTCTCTGGGTAGGCTCCACTGAAACTGGTATTTTCCACACAGGCCAGGATCAATCGCTTGGGTAGTTCCCCCAGGAACAGGTTGTCTTTGTTGGCGCTCATATTTCCAGCAGACACAGAGAACACTTTGGTTTGCACACGTCGGATAGGGTACTGGGCTGGTTTTGTTTCCAAGGCTTTCATGTGTCCCAATTGAACGGCTGGATTCGGTTTCACTTTTCGGACATACAGGACTGCGTCTTCGATGACAATCTTATAGTCAGCTACATGCGCCTCTACGTTAGTGGCCATCAAGGCGAAGGTCGGAGGCGCCCGTATCAGTCGGATTTTGATGGGAACCTTGTTCAAGAGGTATCGGTCTTGCATGAACATGTCTGCGTGCAGTCGACCGATCATATCCATCGAGACGCCGTTCGCGGTCAAAGCCTTCCGTTGGCTATATCCCGTATTGTCGTTCTCTGCGCCCATGTGCTCGGCTTTGTCCTGGTAGAATAAAGCGGCTGTCAGTTGAGATTTTTTAGCCTCTCGCCCATGCGACAACAGCGTCTCGATGTAGGCTCGATAGGGGTACGTGCTGGTCGAGTCACTGATGAGTTTGTCGCTGAGAAATATATCCAC
>JAVTVY010019314.1:0-73129 GCA_036873755.1 Hanleya hanleyi | reverse complement strand
GATAGTAGTAGGGAAAGCGTATTTCAGAGCCCCTTTTCCAGGGAGGTAACTCTTGGTCCCCTTTTTTCGGCCGGGGGCGCCACCAGTCCCGTATGACGTCACTTCCGGTCTGGGTGAATGGCACGTGACCTGTGAACATGTTAGGATATGTACTGACCTGTCTGTGGGGACTCAATGTCGTTCATCTCCGTGTCTTTTCGGTGAGCGGAACATGTACTGGGGTTTTTCCCGCAATGTCGTTCACCTCCGTGTTTCTTCGGTCAGGTCCGTGGGAACATGATAGGAGATGTACTGACTTGTCTGTGGGTTTTTCCCACAATGTCGTTCACCTCCGTGTGTCTTCGGTCACCTCCGTGTCTTTTCGGTGAGATCCGTGAAGATGTGACGGAGGTGACCGAAAGATGTGACGGAGGTGTGCGAAGAGACACGGAGATCACCGAAGAGTCACGTAGAGTTCGGTGAGGTCCGTGAAGATGTTACGGAGGTGACCGAAAAGACACGGAGGTGACCGAAGACACACGGCGGTCACCGAAAAGACCCGAATGTCATCACCGAAGAGTCACGGAGGTGAGCGAAAAGACACGGAGGTTACCGAAGACACACGGAGGTTACCGAAAAGACCCGAATGTCATCACCGAAGAGTCACAGAGGTGACCGAAAAGACACGGAGGTTACCGAAGACACACGGAGGTTACCGAAAAGACCCGAATGTCACGAAAAAACGTATAAAAGTGGAATTTTTTAGGGGTATTGCTGCATTCATTGGCCTGCCGAACGGAGCTATCTCACCAGCCTACCTGACCAGCCTACCTGACCAGCCTGAACCACTCTGACGATAGGAGCTACTTGCCTGAGCCTCACCAGCCTGAGCCTGCCTCACCAGTCTATCTCACCATAGCAGGCACTGACCTGACCAGCCTGAGCCAACAGTCATGGACTCATGTCACCGAGCTAAGCTTCTACAGTACCGTATTCGCCTCGTTGATGAGATGCAGCATGTGGCTGATATATGTGATCTGCTTATGGTGGAAAACATAATCCTTAAACACGGTGTCGAAGGTATCATGGCGGAGAAGACCACCTCGCGACAAAACAGAGTCCTCATCGACGATCTACTGCGCCGTGGCCCCATAGCATTTCAAGCCTTCGTGGAGGTGCTGAAGAAGACGGGAAATGAAGGAAGGCCGATCTACTTCAAGCCCAGGATTCAGAAGATAATATCTTAGCCATGGACATGGACATCGCCGAAGGGCGTACAGCTACCAAACGTACGCGCCAAGAGTCCGGTCTACCTGCCAAACCCGGTCCACCTACCAAACGACCCCGACTAACACCTTTAGAAATACCTCAGCAAGTGATTCAGCCAGTGCCCTAGCATGTGCCTGAGCAAGCGAAGGAAGAGGTGCTACTTCCTATGTCTGTGCAGGAGATCAATGACATTATCCAGCAGGCCTACCAGGCGGCCCAGACGAACACTTGGGAGCTCTCTCCCTATTTAACTGTGAGTGTCAAAGAAGAGGAAGTGCATTTTAACGCACCGGCCTGGGACGACAAACCACCTAAGCATATCGCCTTGACGTTGGACACCTGGATAAGAGTACAGGCCATTTATTACGCCGTCGATGCGGTCATTGACCACCAGGGGAGCGACGAAGCGAAATTTTATGTGGGTGACGACATCTTTCTCACCTGTTCTATGTTCAACAACATGCTGCTGGTGCATATTCGTAAATGGAAGTTGAGGGCGGATACGCAAAAGCGTATTCCTTTATCTCAGGGCGTCACCCTGCAAATACCTGCGTGGCGGAAGCTGGAGAGTCTCACAGCTGAAATTCATGAAGTCCTGTCTGACCAGGTGACTCAGTATATTTATAAGAAGTACATCGACACATTCCTGGATCATCTCAGACCCCGCATTCGACACTTGCATATCCAGCAATGTGCAGGCTGTGCGAACAAGAACGGACTCTTCAACACGCATACGTGTATGGACAATAGTATACCACCAGACGCGCTCATCACTGAGGGACTACAGGCCGTTAACGAGGTGCAAATTGCCCAGGCATTGCAAGCTGCCTGTCCACCCAGAATTCCACGTGAACAGATTGCCACCTTCATCTACGTGCACCAGGGGCAGAAAGACAATGACGAGTTTCACACAAGTCTTGTTGCATAAACATTCAGACATCACGGTATTCCTACATTCTATGTTCATTCTATGTTCATTCTACGTTCATTTAAGCGCCTTGATAGCGTATAATTGTATTAAAAAAATTCAACACCAAGAGTCTACTGTGGTGAAGACCTTATGTTCATTCTACTGTGTTAATAAAAATATTAGAAATTCAAATGTGTGTTAGTGTTCACTCTATGCAAAGAGGGTATTGGTGTGGGAGCTGGTGTTTAGTTAGAAAATTTCCTCCCTTTCGGGTGTAATTAGGTGGCCCTAAAAAGGGCCTTTGGAAAGAACAGCGGTATCACACTGTTACGGGCGGAATATTGTTTTCACGCCTGATACACATCCCCGACACACAGGGCATCGCATCTTCAAATGAAGCTCCTCTGTCTCTGCGCACTGGCACGAACCCGCTATGCATGTTAAGCTTAGCTAGCATACACCACATAGGCACAGGTGACCACAAGGGAAAAAGGCGTACGTCGTTTCATCGTCTTGACACACGGTACAGGTGGATCTCTTCTGTTCCCTAGCCAGTTGTAGGCGTAATTTAGACTTTTCATCTTCTAATTCGTCAAGCTGTTGGTTCAGGTGGCTGATCTCTTGTAAGGGTGTTGTCATTCCTGTTGCGGTAGCGGTCGTTGTGGTAGCCGTCGTTGTGGTAGCCGCCTGAGTCGCCGCTGTAGTTGCTGGGGGTCTACTACTGTTTAACCACTCCACCGCTGGTACATCTTCATCGTCTGTTGCCTCATCATCATCATCATCTTCTCCCTGCACAGCGTCCCTTATTTCTCTATCTTGTTGTGCACCTGTCATCCTCAAAGCTTCAGCAATATGAGCTTCATGAACACGCTGCAAGCTCGTAATGATTGTAACATGTTCGTTGTCTTCTCCGTTCGAGCGAATCCGTTCTCTATGTTCTCTAGGATCTTGTTGTCCCGTGTTCATTGCGTTGAATAGTGCCCGTCTACTAGGATTAGCCATGATGCAGTTGAATGAATGGATAGCTGACGAGACACTGCGCGCTTTTTATAGTATAACCTTAGAGCGCCCGTATGAGGGCGCGGACGTCATCGAAATCTTCACAGTGAAACCATTGTACCTGCTCAGGCCCGCTGAAATTTTGTGTTTCTTTTCCATCTTCAAACCGGTCTCATTTTGCAATAAATGCGAGTTGACGTGTAAAACTTATTTAAACTTGAACTTTGGGCTGGCGGCAGGCTAAAACTATATTTTAATCATTTTGTCGATTTTAGACCCGTATGGTTATGGGTGTGGTTGTGTGGAAAACCCGGTAAATTTGAAATAAATCGGCTTACCTCCGTAAAAACACTTTAGGTGTGTTCCTCACATCCTTATAATGTCACCCTGAAAATTTGAGCGAGTTTAACGATGGAAAAGTAGGAATTTTTGTCATACCACTCTTGCTACGGTAACACAGCCATTGACACGCATAGCTGTACACACATTCGGCTCCATACTGTATAGTGCTGTGTTACCGTAGCAAGAGTGATATGACAAAAATTCATACTTTTCCATCGTTAAACCCGCTCAAATTTTCAGGGTGACATTATAAGGATGTGAGGAACACACCTAAAGTGTTTTTACGGAGGTAAGCCGATTTATTTCAAATTTACCGGGTTTTCCACACAACCACACCCATAACCATACGGGTCTAAAATCCACAAAATGATTAAAAATATAGTTTTAGCCTGCCGCCAGCCTTCTGAATTTTTCAGCGATACACTATAAGTTCCCAAAGTTCAAGTTTAAATAAGTTTTACACGTCAACTCGCATTTATTGCAAAATGAGACCGGTTTGAAGATGGAAAAGAAACACAAAATTTCAGCGGGCCTGAGCAGGCACCATGGTTTCACTGTGAAGATTTCGATGACGTCCGCGCCCTCATACGGGCGCTCTACGGTTATACTATAAAAAGCGCGCAGTGTCGTCTGCTATCCATTCATTTTGAACTACATCATGGCTCAACACATGGGTATTGATGGAGTGCACAATATTATTAACGAGGCGTGGCTTGACAACATATTGGAAGAGCTATGGAAAGATGATGAACGAGAAGACCAGCCGGTAGAGGGCAGCGAGACTTTCACCCCAGTTTCACAACAAAAGCGGCAGTATCTTCACCATGCCACGGGTCAATTCATCGATATTGAAGACGACGAAGAAGGAGAAGAAGAGGCAGCGGATGGAGATGTCACCGCCAATAGTACCTACGACGTACGGCCTGATAGTACCCACCAACTCGAACGGTTTGAACGAGTCCTACAAGATGTGTTCAAACAACATCAAGACCAAGACCAAGAACAACACCAAGAAGCAACCGGGGAATTCATCGATGGAGTGGACAATAGTCCCTACGTGAGTCCCTACGTCTATCCTACCGACGACGAACTGATTGCTCAACTCCTACAAGATGAGTTCGAAGAAGACCAAGAAAAAGAAAGAGAAAAAAAAAAGAACAAGAAAAAGAACAGATGGGTCTTTTACAGCAGCGATATCTTGAGTACTACTGTACCGAAATAAGAAGACTGGAGCGAGACACAACATGGGGAGCGGCACAGTATTTACCCTGTGTCTAATGCAGTAGTCGCTACGCAGATAAGCTATATTTCCATGTGGACACCAAGCGTTATGTATTCGCTGTATTAACGACATGCAGGAAGACCAGTGCCTACGCCCACTTACAAGCCCATAGCGTGTACACTCGTCGCGCTGAAATGTCCCGTGTGTACCCAGAGGCGAGAAAACCTGTTCCGATCGGCGTAATCCCCTTACACCTTCCTAACGGTCCTTATGAGGACCTCCAATTATACTCGAAAGAGCAAGCTTCTAATTAAAAGCACCAAAAAACCACACCAACTCCTGCACATGCACACACCTAGGTAACAATAGGTAAATAACACTTAGTAAATGGGAACTTCCTACTAACAGCGCCCAGGTAAAATCAACGAGAGATCCTGAAGGATCTTGGCGCCCACCATTGTCCGATAATTGTAAGCTAATGACAAGAGGATCTTTTTATCCATTGTTACTAGGAACAAGCGATTGATTTGTAATTTTGTTTACAGAATTTCGAATCTGAGCTAAAAAGATAAAAAAAAAAGGGATACTGGAAAACACCAAGATATCATCTTTCTAAGTTTCAGGAGTTTCAAGGTTTCTAGAAACTGTACTTATGTCGGTTGTAAAAGTACAAGAGAAATGAGCAAAGTTAGTCTGAAAGTTAATGTACATGTACGGAGGATCCTTCGTTTTCGTTTTGTAGTATTTTATTTTATTTTTTTGCACGTGTCATCATTGGGTAATGGAAGCGAAGACAAATCTCTTTGACACTTTGGCATGAGCTATGAAACATACTTAAGATTTTATAATTAGGAACGAATGCTAATTCTGTTGTTTACTGGGCTAGTTTGAGATATCTCTTTTAAGATACCATGCTCGAAAATAGTAAGATGGTACAATACTTAATACTGAAGGGATCCGGTCCGCGCAGTAAATTGAAACTTCGAAAATGTCTGAATTCTGATTATCTCCCTTGGATTGAAACATGCAGTAGTCTACAGTTGTCGAGTTGTGACGCTGTGTCACAAGAGTGACATCCCTTCATGTAGCCGACCCGCCAGCAGAAGAAACGGTGGGGCAGTTCACTTGCAACTGCATGGACTAAAGATAACTGATTTAAAATTTGAAGAAATACGTTTTAATTCCGAATTATTTGAACTCGTTGATATGGAAGGTGAAGGTACGGATATTCTCTATAGTCAATATATAGAATATGCCCCACCGTTTGATCCGCCGACTCTTGTGATGCAACGTCACAACTCGGGAATACCTTATTAATTTGAAGCGTAACTTGGATTTTCGAATCGGACCAAGAAAGTATCTTGCACAACTGGGCCACAAGGAGAACCTGTGTACCAAATTGAGGAAGATCCATGCAGTACTTCTTAAGAAATCACGATAACAAAGTTTCATGGGGAAATCCAAGATGGGCGCTTGGTGGTCATATTGGATTTTCGAATCGGACCAGAAAAGGTATCTTGCACAACTAGACGACAAGGGGAATCTGTGTACCAAATTTGACAAAGATCCATGCAGAAGTTCCTGAGAAATCGTAATAACAAAATTTCATGGGGAAATCCAAGATGACCGCCTGGTGGCCATATTGGATTTTCGAATCGAACCAGAAAATGTATCTTCCACAACTAGACGACAAGGGGAACCTGTGTACCAAATTTAACAAAGATCCATGAAGAAGTTCTTGAGAAATCGCAATAACAAAGTTGCATGGGGAAATCCAAGATGGCTGCCCGGTGGCCATATTGGATTTTCGAATCGGACCAGAAAAGGTATCTTGCACAACTAGATCCCAAGGGGAACCTGTGTACCACATTTGAGAAAGATCCATGCAGTACTTCCTGAGAAATGATGATAACAATGTTTCATGGGGAAATCCAAGATGGCTGCCTGGTGGCCATATTGGATTTTCGAATCAGACCAGAAAAGATATCTTGTAAAACTAAACCCCGTGGGGAACCTGTGTACCAAATTTGAGAAAGATCCATGCCGTATTTCCTGAGAAATCGCGATAACAAGGTTTCATGGGGAAATACAAGATAGCTGCCTGGTGGTCATCTTGGATTTTGGAATCAGACCAGAAAAGGTATCTTGCACAACTAGACCCCAAGGGGAACCTGTGTACAAAGTTGAGAAAGATCCATGCAGTAGTTCCTGAGAAATCGCGATAACAAGGTTTCATGCCGAAATCCAAGATGGCCGCCATGTGGCCATACTGGATTTTCGATTCGGACCGAAAAAGGTAACCCTAACCCTGTGTACCAAATTTGAGAAAGATCCATGAAGTACTTTCTGAGAAATGACGATAACAAAGTTTCATGCGGAAATCCAAGATGGCTGCCTGGTGGCCATATTGGATTTTCGAATCGGACCAGAAAAGGTATCTTGCACAACTAGACACCAAGGGGAAGCTGTGTACCAAATTTGAGAAAGATCCACGCAGTACTTCCTGAGAAATGACGATAACAATGTTTCATGGAGAAATCCAAGATGGCTGCCTGGTGGCCATATTGGATATTCAAATCTGACCAGAAAGGGTATCTTGCACAACTAGACGACAAGGGGAACCTGTGTACCAAATTTGAGAAAGATCCATGCAGTAGTTCCTGAGAAATCGCGATAACAATGTTTCATGGGGAAATCCAAGATGGCTGCCTGGTGGCCATATTAGATTTTCGAATTGGACCAGAAAAGGTATCTTGCACAACTAGACCCCAAGGGGAAACTGTGTACCAAATTTGTGAAAGATCCATGCGCTACTTCCTGAGAAATGACGATAACAATGTTTCATGAGGAAATCCAAGATGGCTGCCTGGTGACCATATTGGATTTTCGAATCGGACCAGAAAAGGTATCTTGCACAACCAGACTCCAAGGGGAACCTGTGTACCAAATTTGAGAAAGATCCATGAAGTATTTCCTGAGAAATCGCGATAACAAGGTTTCATGAGGAAATCCAAGATGGCTGCCTGGTGGCCATATTGGATTTTCGAATCGGACCAAAAAGGGTATCTTGCAGAACTAGACCCCAAGGGGAACCTGTGTACCAAATTTGAGAAAGATCCTTCAAGTAGTTCCTGAGAAATCGCGGTAACAAGAATTGTTTACGGACGGACTGACGGACGACGGACGACGGACGACGGACCACGGACGAAAAGTGATTTGAACAGCCCACCATCTGGTGATGGTGGGCTAAAAAACCACTGTTAGTATGAATGTACGGTAATAATATACCGAATAGTGCCGGAAAAAGCCGAGTGTAAAAAAATTTGTTGTTGTTGTGAGGAGGTGTGGGAGATTGGTAATCATAGAGGCGAGGAGATTGAGAACTACCGAGTAGTCCCGGAAAAAGGCGAGTGTGAATTTTTTTTTTGTGAGGTGTGGGAGATTGGTAATCAGAGAGGAGAGGAGATTGAGAACTACCGAGTAGTCCCGGAAAAACCCGAGTGTAATTTTTTTTTTGCTGTGAGGTGTGGGAGATTGATAATCATAGAGGAGAGGGGATTTGCATGGGTAGGGTCTAGGGGCAATTGTTATAAGTGCTGTTTGGAAGGCTAGGGGTTGGCCCTGAAAAGGACCTTTGATGGCAGATTTTTTTGGGGGTTGGAGTTTGGTAATCATAGAATATAGAGGAGAGGAGATTCACCAATGTAGGACCTGATTTGAATTGAATGTGCCAAGTTAGAAGTCCCCTTTCGTAAGATTGGGGTGGCCCTGAAAAGGGCCGTTACGGTCAATTTGTTTACCCTGTTTTATTCAGGGGGAGTTTGTCTGTCTACTCCAAACTGACGGAAAAGTACCGGCCAGGTTGTTGTTGTTCATCGTCATCCGTGTCTGGTACCGATGGTAGATGGTCCAGGAATGTAGCCCGTGGTATGCTCGGTAATTGGTTTAAATTTACGAATTCCGGCTGGCGTTGTTGTTGGATCTGTTGTTGTTGTTCTCTCTGGAGATGTTCGTCATTGCGCACGTCTCTCAGTGCCGAAATCCAATCTTCCCCCGTAAATGTTGTGAGGGCTTTCGTCACGGAATAGTACAATGCTGCCCAGGACAGCGGCGTAAAATTGGTGTTCGACCGTGTCCACCGCTGTATTTCGGCCATCCAAAACGCTTTTACACTCCTCGCTAGCTTCTCCCTCTGTCTCTTCTCTCTTCCCGCTCCTTTGGTCGTACTCATCTTCGCAACTCTATTCATCTTGATACGGTCTTCACAGCTTCAGAAATATGGTTTGAATGTGCCTTTTCCCCACGCGTCCCTGGGTTTTATACTGAATATAGAGTAGATTTTCATTGGCTGTTTAAACGGCGCGAACCTCTTTCATTGGTTCTGTCTCCGGCCTCGCCATTGGTTGATATACGGGTCGCTGATTCGCCCAATAAGGCTCGGGTCATGCGTCCTGGGTTAACTTACAATCCCGTCTTTTTGCACGAAATTGGTATAGCAAATTCCTAGGTTAAATCAATTCGTATCTCTATAACATTACACCCCGAATGATCACGGACTTTGACGAAGGTGGGGCCATGGAAAATAAAAACTATAACGCATACGGGTACGGACTAGCATAGAGAGGCACGAAAAAAATTAAACTATAACATGTACGGCTACGGACTAGGGGTTAATTTAACATGACACTACCGAGTGATCACGGACTTTCACGAAGGGTGAAGGGAGACGGAAAAATAAAACCAGAGCGTGTACGGGTACGGATTAGGATAGAGAGACACGAACAAATGAAAAAACTGTAACGTGTACGGCTACGGACTAGGAGTTAATTATACCCATAGGGGTACATTATAGTATAAAAAATTACCCAACCCCTTATGTTGCAGGGAGTATAGGTTAGTCCACTAGGCACTGACAGGGTGTAGTATAAGCCCCTGGCCTGCACAGCGATATATACAGACCTCCCTAGTCGGTGTTTTGTCATTCACCACCATGGGAGCGCACGGAGCAGATGGAGAGCTTGCGTTGTTCCAACTGACCACCCACGTCACCCTGATCGTCCATGACGATCACCTGCAGCTCATCGAAGAACAACCCCGAGAGGTGAAGCTATGTTTAACCCTAGCAGGGTGGACTCTATTGACACGGTTGTTACAGGGAAAAGAGCCCGAAGTCGATTTCATGCACGTGGGAGTGGGTGTCTACCTACGAAGTGGTGGAGATGATTCTTTTTTTCCCCGGTTAGAACAGCGTGGTGGTCCCCATATCACACTCCGTCCTGCATTATGGCAGGCGCTGAAAACTATTATCCCCGACGTCCACGACTTACTGCACCCCGACGCGAACTCTGTGGCTACCCGGACTCTTACACCTGGCTGCACCCTATTGTTGTACCCCAAACGAGTGGACCTCATCGATAGCGGACGTAGGTGTTGGTGTACGTCTGAACCCAAAGCGCGCGTCTCTTTGTCACCGGAAGGCTGGACTACCTTGAAACGGGTGTTGTTGGGTGACCTCGACGGTGATAGCATTCACCTGTGTGACGACGTCTACATTTTCCGCGGTGCCTTTTTTGCTCGACTCCTCTGTCTGAACGAAGGTGGTTTTACCCTGGACCCCAATCTATGGACGGCCTTGGAAAAAGTAGTCCCCATTGTCGATGAAGTACTATATCTATAGGGTGCACACAGGCTAGAGTGTCAGTGTCTACTCATGAAGCGAACACACAACAGCGCAACCCAGAGGGGTACCCACAAGGGGACGCAGAGGGCGACCCGAAAGGGAATCCGAAAGGGCAGCCAGTGGAGTACCCAGAAGGCCGGGCGGCAGGAATCCACGTGGCGTAAGACTGTGAACAAGGTGTTAACAGATTTGTATTACAACCCAACCAGTCCAGCCGCTTATAGCGCTGTGGGAACGCTCGCTCGAGCTGCACATTTCCAAGGCTTCAGTCGAACTGAAGTTCGAGCATGGTTAAAAACCCAAGACACTTATAGCTTACATCGAGCAGCCCGACGACATTTTCGCCGTAACCGAGTCATCGTGGGAGGCGTAGACGCACAATGGCAGGCCGATTTGGTCGATATGAGTCGATTTGCTGCCCACAATGATGGACATCGGTACATGTTGACCTGTATCGATATTTTATCGAAGTACGCGTGGGTGCTACCCATCCGGACCAAAACAGGAGAGAATCTGGTACGAGCGTTCCAGCAGATTTTCAAGACGGGACGCAAACCCCTCTATTTGCAAACAGATGAAGGCACAGAATTTCTCAACGGCCACTTTCAAGCTTTTCTTAAGAAACAGAAGGTGTTTTTCTTCCATACGTACAACGAGACCAAAGCCTCTGTGGTGGAACGATTCAATCGGACCTTCAAAGGACGAATGTACAAGTATTTTACCGCCAAAAACACCCGACGATACATCGATGTGCTACCTCAACTGGTCCAAGGGTACAATCGAGCCTATCATCGCAGTATCCAGCGGGCTCCCCTCGATGTGACGGAACGCAACGAACATCAAGTGCGCCGTACGCTGTACTCGATAGAACCAAGTCCACTCACGTCACCCCGTTACAAACGCGGGGATGTGGTACGGATCAGTAAAGTCAAAGGGCAATTTGAGAAAAGTTACTTGCCCAACTGGAGTGACGAGCACTTTGTCATCGTTCGCCATAACCCTCGACACCCACACGTCTATCAACTGGAAGATCTACAAGGAGAAACACTGCAAGGCACGTTTTACGAGGCAGAATTACAACCGGTGGTAAAAACACGGAAAGACTACTACACAGTGGAAAAGATTTTGAAAACGGAACGTCGACGTGGCATCCCCTATCATTTCGTCAAATGGCAAGGTTGGCCCAGTTCGTTTAATTCCTGGGTCTCAGCCCGTGACATGAAACGGCTATAAATTCTACCTCACATCGCCTACAGCCTTCAGTCTAGGGTTGTACCATGGATAGTGCACATCTGCCCTTACTGCTGCGGACTCGAAAAGGACAAGTCGGTACCGTCGTGTGTCTACTAGTGCTTCTGGGTACCTTATTTGGAGGAGTCTTCTACGATTTGGCGTACCTGATATCCTGTTTCAACCTACCCTCTATTCGTCCAAGTCCTGCCCCCCAACGTCAAGTGCAATCACCCACCACCACCACCACCACCACCACCACCACCACTCCCTCTCCTACTACGCTGCGGAACATTACCAGATCACCACGTTCTACAACCCATCCCACTACGCGGTCTAGTCCTCCGCCACCTCTGCGGAACTTCACCTGGAGTCCACCCGTGTACCTGCCTAGCCCTACCCTCAGAAGCGAACCACCCGCATCATCTTCCACAACACCCAGGGCAAAACCACGGCAACATAGGACTCCCACCACCACCACCACCACCACCACGACGCTAACACCTAGAGTGGGACTAGTACCACGTTTACCACGGCAACGGTACCCGCACGACTACGACCCCCGGTGGGATCCACTACAACGGTGGTGGGCCTCTGAACGCTGGGCCCAAATCACCAAATAAAACCCTATGGATCCTCGGTGGCAGCATCCCTTCACGTGTCTCATCGCTGGACCGACCGGGTCGGGAAAAACACACTTCGTTCAACGGCTCATCCTACACGGGTCAGCCCTCATTTCACCACCCGTGGCTCGCATCCTGTGGTGTTATGGAGCTTGGCAGCCTGCGTACGAGGAACTGGCACGCATCCCTGAACTCACCTTGGTGGAAGGATTACCCCCAGAGGATACCCCAGAAGACACGCTGGTCGAGGTAGACGATCTGATGACCGAAACGGACAGTCGGGTGACGCGTCTCTTCACGAAAGGGAGCCATCATCGTCGGTTGAGCATCATCTACATCGTCCAGAATCTCTTCAGTAAGAACAAAGAGCACAGGAACATCAGTTTGAATGCTCAGTATGTGGTCTTGTTCAAAAACCACAGAGACGCATCACAAATTATGCACCTGGCGAAACAGATGTACCCTAAAAACACGGCCTTTGTGCGGGAAGCCTTTGAAGATGCCACCCAAGGGGCCCACGGGTATCTGCTCATCGACTTGAAACAAGAGACACCCTCGGCACTTCGATTGCGCACCCACATTTTTCCCGGAGAGTTCCAGACGGTGTACACACCCAAATAAAAGAAGAAGACAACCCCCTCTAGCATTCACTTCCTCATCATGTCTGCACGGATACGCAAGCACGCGCCGGCCCTCCGCGTATTACGCAGCGCGCCACCGGAGGTGGGCCGGGCCCTGGTGCGCGGCGCGGACGCAGAATTGGTACGGTGTTTGTGTGAAGTCGCTCATAATGTGTTAAAAGGGAATGTTCCTCTCAGTCCCCTGCAGAAAGGGAAATTGCAACGGGTCTCCGAACGCTGGTGAAGAAGGCGGGCAGTTTAAAGAAAAAGAAACAGGTGTTACAGCGAGGTGGATTTCTCGGGGCACTCCTCGCACCCTTAGCCGCCACCGTACTGGGACCGTTAGTAGGATCCATCTTGGGACGCTAACGTCATGGAACATACGAAAAAAATGATGCTGGTGGAACCTCGACTGTTACAGAGTTTGCAATCACCCTATCCCGTGCCTGCCACGGTGCAACAACTCCAGTCTCTCGACGAAGAGATGAATAGTATACTCCAACGTCGGCTACCCGATCACGAGAAAATTCAACTCTACCATCAGACGCTGAACCGGTACAAGACGTTTATGGATCAATATAGGGGTAGTACACCACCAGCACCACTACCAGCAGCGCCAGCACCCACACCGCCATCATCACCTCAGCTGGAAGAGGAAGTGTTGGCCAGTGTCCCTAAGGCATTCAAGACCAAGGCTCGTTTATTGTTGGACCGGGTGAAACAGAATCCCGATATGGGTTGGAGCGATCAGGGGAAACTGCTTATTCGAAACCGAGTGGTGCCGGGGTCTCATATCACCAATTTGATCAACGATACGGTGCGCTCTCGCAAACACTCTAATCCACCGGGCTGGGAAGCCTTTGCTCAGGGGTTGAAAGACACACACCCCTCAAGAATTGGTGGGGAATCCTAACCGTTGGGCCTTTATGCAGCGGACCCAGCAATCGCGGAGTAGACCACCACCACCACCCTCTTCTTGGGAGCCGGAGTCACCCCCCAAAACACCACAACGACGGGTATCTTCTTTTCCACCCTTTAAAACACCATCCACGGTAAAGAGGCTCCAGCGCTCGAGAGCTTTGATACAAAGCAAGTCACCGCGACGATCACGACGCCGAGGTCAGCCGCCCAAGGCCTGGGAGCCCTATTAAAGCCAGGTGCAGAAGCAAGAAAGTTCAGTCGTCATGTTTTACCTCACGTTGCCCAGTAACAGTTCGCTCGATGTGTTTCCTGACAACACCTTGGCCAAGTACGTGACCCAATTACCGCAACCGTTGCATTTACCTGGACGGTGGGAATGTGGATTGATGGATATTCAATACCCTTACTCGTGGTACAACGTGCGAGGCAAGGAAGTATGGTACGAGGTGACCTACGAAGGCAAAGTAAACCGACTGACTCTCCCCGAAGGCCAATACGATACCCCCAAGGCGTTCATAGAGGATCTGACCACATTGTGGAATTATAAGTCTCTACGGGTGGTGACGAATAGTTCAAGACCCGTCAAAGCCTATCCCTTCAAGAATCACGTGATCTTCGATGTCAACGCACACAACGACAAGGCCTGTATCCTGCTCAGCCCCAACGTGGGTGTGGAACTCAGTCCTAGGCTACAGCAAATGTTAGGTCTCCCTTACGACATCTACGCGGGTCCCACCACCGACAACGGTGACGTTGTGATGGATATGAAAGTGGGTATGTACGGACTCTACGTCTACTCGGACGCAGTGGACAGCCATATTGTGGGCGATGTGAACACACCTCTGTTACGGGTGGTGCCCATTAAAAAGAAGTATGGCGATCAAGTCACCCAGAGTTTCAACCACATACTCTACCTGCCCGTACGACACACCGATATCAACACGATCACGGTGGATATAAGAGATGACACAGGACACCCGGTCGCATTCGAACGAGGGAAAGTGGTGCTGACACTTCATTTCCGACAAGCACGTTCTCCTCACTTCGTATAATGTACGTGCCTTACCAGTGCCATACGGCCAGCTATGCCGACTACTACAAGAAACAAACGGGAGGTAGCTTGCCCATCTTTAGCGGTGCACGCATGCAACGCGGTCACGGATTGGGTAACATACTGGGCAGCATCGTCAACACGTTCTTGCCCTCGGTGACACGGGGAGTAAAAGCGGTGGGTAAACAAGCGGTACGCAGTGGACTGCGCGTGGCCGGTGATGTCTTGGGAGGAACGGCACCCCGACAAGCCTTGAAACGACGTGCCCAAGAAGCAGGCAGCGTCTTGATCGCCAAAGCCCTTAAAAGACAACCACGGGCACAGCGAAGAGTCATTCGACGACCGACACACCGACGACGCACACCCCGGAAGAAGAAGGGTAAGAGAGACATCTTCGCATAATGGCATTCATTCACTTCGAGTCGTGTCCGTCTACCAACAGTGAATTGGATTTGTGGACCACACAGACCAGTGTCGCCGAAGGACGTTGGGTAGAACATCGCCCCCTGGCTAGCCTGACGGGCACGGGACCGCTGGAATTTACCATTGAAAACAAAGATACGGCCTACCTGGATTTAGCCCACACGTACTTGTACGTGAAAGCCAAAATAGTGGACAACGACGGGACGCCCATGGCGAACGATGCAGTGGTAGGCCCGGTGAATCTTTGGCTGCACTCCTTGTTCCAACAGGTGGATATCAGTCTGAACGATAAACTCATCAGTACGTCCACCAATACGTACCCGTACCGAGCCTACATCGAGACGCTGTTGTCGTACGGAGAAGATGCCAAAAAAACACACTTGCAAGCCTCGCTGTACTACAGGGATACACCCGGGGCCATGGATGCCGTCACCGTTGCCAATAATGGGTTCGGCCATCGCAGGCAGTTTACAACCCGTAGCGCGTCCGTCGATATGATGGGACGACTGCACGCCGATCTGTTCCTGCAAGACCGCTACATGATGAACGGTGTATCCACCAAGATCAAGTTGATCCGTTCCGCACCCACTTTCGCCTTGATGGCCGATGGAGATGCCCCCAATTACAAGATCATCATAGAAGATGCAGCCCTGTTTGTCCGTACGGTGGATTTGCAACAGGGCGTGTTGGTGAGTCACATGGAAGCCTTATCGAAAAAACCAGCCCTGTACCCCATCCGACGCGTACAGACCAAGGTGTTCTCTGTGCCAGCAGGTACGATGATGGCCAATCGTGAAAATTTATTTCTAGGGGATCTCCCTAAACGTCTTACCCTGGCGTGTGTGACCAACACCAGTTTCAATGGACAGTGGAATGAGAATCCGTTCCACTTTCAACATTTCAACCTCAACTTTTTGGCACTGCACGTGGCCGGGCATCAAATTCCAGCCCGTCCGTTACAACCGGATTTTGGTAACCATCACTATGTGCGGAGCTACCTGAA
This sequence comes from Hanleya hanleyi, assembly GCA_036873755.1. Classification (NCBI taxonomy): domain Eukaryota; kingdom Metazoa; phylum Mollusca; class Polyplacophora; order Lepidopleurida; family Hanleyidae; genus Hanleya; species Hanleya hanleyi. The sequence continues at coordinate 56,857 of JAVTVY010019314.1, read as the reverse complement.
CCTGTTTACAGCCACAGGACAAAACAATCAGGACGAAGGAAATACCATCACTCGACGAGACTTTAGCCGTGGGTACACTTTGTTCGCCTTCGACCTCACCCCAACCTTGGAACACGATCATCAACTGGCCTTGCTCAAGAAAGGAAACTTACGGTTGGAACTGCGTTTCTCCGTCCCTCTAATGCATACCATTAACGTGATTTGCTACGCCGAGTTTGATAACGTCATCACCGTGGATCAGCAAAGAAACGTCCTGTGTGACTACGCCAGCTAGAGTCATGGATACAGAGCAGCTGATGGGCATACTCCAGCGAGATCCTCGGGTACCCTTTCGAGGTGTGTTTCCACGCAATGTGTTTCCCACCACCCCAACCATCCCAGCAGCCTACATCCTGAATACAGACCCTGGTACTCGACCCGGTGAACATTGGGTGACTGTGTACGTGGACACCCTGGGCCAAGGCGAATACTTTGATTCCTACGGACTTGCACCCCTGCATCCCGATTTGGGGAAGTTCATGGACGTATCTACTACAGTGTGGCGCTGGAATACTAAAAGATTACAAGGACCCTTGAGTAGTGTATGCGGACAGTACTGTGTGTTTTATCTCACTCACCGGAGTAGAGGACATTCTATGCAAACGATCATACAAATGTTTGATGATTATTCTCAAGCCGAAGACCGTGATGTACTCGTATACAACTGGGCTGCCTCTCGTTTTAATGTGCATGCCCCATTTCTCTGGTTGTCTTAATTGATTCAATGCACCGCGCGGTGTTCTCATTGTTTTTGCTATGACGTTGTTGTTCTGACGTTTATTGATGCTCAATAAAAAATTCATAAAAACACAAGTGATGTTTTTGACTTTTTTTTATTCAAGTGAACAAGAATGTATAGAATATGTACAAAAGAATACAGGTGGTGTGTTAAACTGTGAGAGCGTGGGATTCGAACCCACGCCCTGCACTTAGGACTGGCAACCCTTCTGACTTTTTTACAGTACTAGTTTTAACTCGTGTCATGAAAAGTATATCAAATGTCATAGTTTCACAAGTCCAGGTAAGTGGTACTGATGCCATCGGGAAGGACTTTCCGCTTGGGGTAGAAGAAGGTGAAGGCGTCTCGTTGCTGGATGTACGTCCGCATCTGGTGGTCCACGACCCGAAATCCTCTGTTAGTGCCACTCGCACTGGCCTGGCTTTGCAGCACGTTCAGGTACAAGGCTTTGTCGATGGCCGGATCGCGCCGGTTCACCCCTTTGCAGCTAAACTTATTTTGGTCTCCACCGTAACAGTAATACGTCTTCGAGGAGAGAGCAATCATGGCATCCCCACTCCACTCCAACTTGAAGAGACCCGACGTCCGCTTGTCGTACTGGTAATGGTCACGTCGAGGTAGCCACTGGTCCCGTTCCACCTCATACTGTGCACGTAACTCCTAGAATCGTTAGATTCTTGGTATGTGCTTTAGAATAGGTTTACCAGAAGATTATTCTGTGAAGTCATGTGACGCAGTCAGTATGTCGGCACCTCTTCCCACTTCCCTTATATGTGTTGTAATTGACCAGGGACTCCCAATCCGCATTAGACACGGCCATGTAAGCAGAGTCTGTATCCATCTCCATGAGTTGCCAGTCTGATGGATTAAAATACACACCCATGAAATCATACAAAAACTGGAGCATCCTCAGCTTGGCCACCTGGTATACCATACATCCAATTTGGAGGGGCAGGTTGTAACGGATAGTCTTTTTGGCTAAAGTGATTTCATACGTGTCGTCATCAATGACCTCCACGGAGCGAAACAGGGGAGAATTGACCTTTTTGCGGGCTTGTAGGGTGGTACAGATGTTCACGTTCACGTGCTTATCTTGGTTAGTGACCGTTTTGCCATAATAGCCATTGCCCGTGAGCTTCCACGATTCACCGATGATGGCTTTACTCTGATCTTGATCACCTTGCCGACGGGCAGACGTCACGATGTCGGCATTCCCCGCAAAACAGGCGTTGGGTACGTACTGTAAGACTTGGTACACGCGCGTGACTTCCAGGCCATGGCTGATGTACCACTGTAGTAACGGAGTGCCCAGCAAGATTTTCTCTGCCCACATACTGCCAATCAACATCCGTCGAGGTCGAGGCAAACACTCGTGTTGCTCAGCATAGGCACCCATGGTGTCTCCAATGTCATCCCGACCCACCAGCGTGTTCTTGAAAATAGGTGGGCACTGGGCGAAGAGTGGTTTGAGAGTGTCGGGAACATGCAGATCACATTCGACAAAGCCGTAGAGGTCCCCGGAACGAGTGGCGTCGAACATCTGTGGCAGACTCAGGAGTCGCCGACGACTGAGAGGGTACTCGCGCGCTTTAAGGAAACGGCGTAAATGTGGGAGGGCCTGGCACATGGTGTGAAATTCACACTCCCACATTTCGATGAGGTGGTATCCCCTCTCTTTGATGTAATCGCCGTTCTCCTGGACTTCTTCCCGTAATTCTTCCGCCGATTTCCCACGTCGTTGGTTGAAGCGTCCAGCGCTGAAATGACATTCGTGGCCGTGCCAATAGCATCCATAAAACTGGAATACGGTCGGTGTTCTACCCACAAGGGCAAACCCATCGACGGGGAGTCGACGATCTCCTATGCGCTTCTCTGTGGCGTTGGTCTGATGGCGTATGGAAATTCCCCGTCGATAGGCTTCCCAGTCCAACCACTGGTCGACGAGATGTTTGTAGGGGGTGCGTTGGGGTGTGAAATGTTGACCTTCCGCCAACCAGCGCGTATAATGACCGCTGGGCATGGGTTGGGCAAGAGACCACAGGTACAGAGCATTGGCATCGAATCCGGTGATCTTAGCACAGGGTTTCCCACCGGGGAGAGTGGTGACGTCCTTCTCGTGGTAGCGGTGAAAAATAAGACTGGGTCCGCCCACGATGTTCTGTTTTAGACAATCATACATGTCCGCGTCTTTTTGCTGTATCAGCGAGAAGTATGTAGGACAATCTTGAAAGAGATGGCGAAGCGCCAGACCCGGTAAACTCAAGCACTCCTTGAATATGTCGACGTGCATCTCACGACGAAAGAGTTGAACCATTTTCTCGGCCGCTTTGAGGAAAGGAACCACATCTAAGTTATTATACCATATCAGGAAATCTCGCAAGGTCTGCATATGTTGGTCGTTCCATACCTGCTGTAGTTCCCGGTATGTGTCTTCCGAACATTCCACTTGCTTCAAATCGTCAAAGAACGCGTCCCGGGGTGGCAACTGTGTTTCCTCCAAGCGGTCGAGCGTCGATATATACGTGTAAGGGAACCTCCCTTTGGTTTGTGCACAGTCATACGCCTTCACCCACTGATCATAGCTATAATTGGGAGCTAAGTAGTTCCGTACATCCAGGAAATGGAGTGACGTGGTAGTGAGGTCCATATGATTATTGATCTTCTTGATGACGGACTTGATGGTATTAGCCTGGGCCAAGTAAGGGTAGAGAAATTCCTTCACCATGTTAAGATCGTATCGCCCCAAGTTGAAGCCGAGCACAGGTAACTGGCCTAGGTATTGTAGGAAGCGGGCTTTCAATTTCTCCGCATACGGTTTAGGTAAAGGTACATCCTGCGACTGAATGGGTTCCGGCTCCTGGGTGTCAGACTCTGACTCGGACTCTGACTCTTCATCGTCACTAAACGATACACCTGGTATAAGAATCCGGTCGTCCAGTTGGTCCAGTACGTCCTGGAACTTGGACACCAACAATTCCGTACTGGCCGCACTGACTTCCTCTAAATAACCCATCATGCGAGTAATCAACTCATGGGAGCCCCCGGTGGACACGAAACAGACGGGCGCAGCGTCATAGCCGGGTACGTTGGTGGAAATGCTCACACTGAGGGGAATATGGCGCTGCGTCCACTACGTTTTCGCTGAGAACATGTCCATGGGCTCCAACAGGACCTCGAAATCGTAACACGCCCGGTAGGGAAAATAACGGTCCTCTTCCGGTATGACAAGACCCTCATCGGCCAGCTCCTCGAAGATGGTGGGCGTATTATGATACACGCCGCCAGGAAATTTTCGCTTCGCAGTGTTGTCACAAATCTTCTCGTGGGAGTGTAGATGGATGGACTGTTTGAACACCCGATGGCATTGGGCACTGTAAGACTGGGCGTACAGGCTCATATTGTAGATGAGGGAAAAATGACTCACCCCATTGTCGTCGAAGACATTGACTTTCATCGTAGAAGCATACCGTTCTGTTGAGCGATGAACCAATTCAGCCACAAATATGTCATCCTCGCATCGTAATCGGTATACAAAGATATTGATGTTGAACAGAGTTTCCACGACATCCAAATACTTGAACGGGACTCCCCGGAACTGCAGGGGATCCATGTCTTGTTCCTCTAGATACTGTTTCCAATAGCCATTGGCCACTTTCTCACAAGCCAGGGGATGACACTCGTCCACATGCACGGCTAAACACCGAAACAGACATTTCCGGTCTTTGTAGGGACCATGTGCGCCTCCCGTTAACGCATACAGTCCTCTTCGATGAAGCAGCCAAGGTGGAAGAATGACAGGAGCGCCGATAGGGTGATCTCTCATTTTCGTGACGAAAAATGTGACGTTGGTGACCATTTCTACAGTCCATTTGGTATTTGGGCCGTTGCAACCGGGCCCATTCCAATGGGTCCAACGTAGTCAGTTGCTCGATGAGTGGCTCCAGAGAAATTGCATCCGTCACCGTGAACGGCTGGGTAAACACATAGGTATTATTGCTGGGATAAAAATACCGCAACTGGTCCGTCTCTTTGTGCCGTAAGATGTAGCCGAATGTAATATTCAACTTGAACGCTGTGACCTGGTCTGTGAAAATGTTCTCGGCGTAAGTAGAAAGATACGTGAGGTCCTGCAGTCGAAAGTTATACAAGTCCAATAGACGACGGTGACGGTGAAAACAATGGCGTATGGTGGTCCAGTGACGTCGATAAATCTCACTCACACGCTCGTCTTCGGGCAAGACTTCAGCCGGAGGCGCTCCTGGATCCCCTGGAAAATCTTCTCCACGTCTCATGCTGCAGTGAGGTTCCAGCAAGTAGCTCCTATCGTCAGAGTGGTTCAGGCTGGTCAGGTAGGCTCGTCAGGCAGGCTGGTGAGATAGCTCCGTTCGGCAGGCCAATGAATGCAGCAAACCCCTAAAAATTTCCACTTTTATACGTTTTTTCGTGACATTCGGGTGTTTTCGGTGACCTCCGTGTGTCTTCGGTCACCTCCGTGTCTTTTCGGTCACCTCCGTGACTCTTCGGTGATGACATTCGGGTCTTTTCGGTGACCGCCGCGTGTCTTCGGTCACCTCCGTGTCTTTTCGGTCACCTCCGTAACTCTTCGGTGATGACATTCGGGTCTTTTCGGTGACCGCCGTGTGTCTTCGGTCACCTCCGTGTGTTTTCGGTCACCTCCGTCACATCTTCACGGACCTCACCGAACTCTCCGTGACTCTTCGGTGATCTCCGTGTCTCTTCGCACACCTCCGTCACATCTTTCGGTGACCTCCGTCACATCTTCACGGACCTCACCGAAAAGACACGGAGGTGAACGACATTGTGGGGAAAACCCCAGTACATGTTCCTCTCACCGAAAAGACACGGAGATGAACGACATTGAGTCCCCACAGTCAGGTCAGTACATATCCTATCATGTTCACAGGTCACGCCCCATTCACCCAGACCGGAAGTGACGTCATACGGCAAGGTCACGCTCCATTCACCCAGACCGGAAGTGACGTCATACCTGCGCGAAAACACCTGCGCACTCGTCCAAATGTGAGTCGAAATCACGGCTCCCTACTACTTCCATATGCAGAATAAAATCATTGCCAAACGTCCGCCGTACTTGTACTACTGATGAGCTTCATGTGTCTGTTTGACCAATTCCACTTTTGCTTATAAAGTGTTTGCTCCGGATTGAATCATCCACTCAGACCAGATTACTAGCTTCTGTTCTTTCGTAGTTTAGACTGAAACAGATTGGACTGGCCGATATTACTGTTGTGGGAATGGATCAATTATGTTCAATATCTTGGTGCGACATGCCTCTGTTTTCTTACTTGGTTTATGAAATATTATGAAATAATCATTACGCAACACCATGGTTAGTGCCCACACTCTTGACTAGAATTATGGAAGGATCGAATTGAAACGGCTCCAAATATATATTTGTGTGTAAGTGGTCGATAAAGAATCCTATGCTGGTGACCAAAATGGATGAATTTACTTGCTAGAGCGGGCCACTGACCAACGATCGCCAACCGTTCAAACAGTTTAACGTGATATTCTTCAAGCATATCTCAATCCTAGATAATTGATTTCTTCTCTCATTAACAATTATGTAAATAGATGATATGAGCGATGATACATGGATCCCTTACGGGTAGGCCCTGGATACTTGTGGCTGATGCCACAAGGAAGACAAGAAACATCATACTGGCCATATTGATACTTCCAAATATGTATGTTACCAGGATAGACAGGGGGTGATTAAAAGGTAATATTCGGCTGTGAGAAATGAAGGAAGGTCCGAAACATGTTCCAATGAAAGAAATGTAATAATGCGAAGGTATCTGTCAATAAAAGAGACACCGAAAAGCGAACCAGATAACATATTATCCCAGATTATGCGCATTTGATGAAGATTTAGTGATTGATTTGCTTTGAAAAGGAACACAACGGTCTCTCACACCAGTAACAGTGAAACAACGAATTATTCGTAATCTACAGTATTCAAAGCAATTGTTGAATATAATTTCCATGTTGTTGAGTTCAAACTCATCTAGCCAGCGTCAGACCTGATATTCAATACTGAACCGTCGTCTATACAAAAATTTCCACGTCAATATTTGAAAGACCTGTTTCGTATGACTGTTAGCACCAAATATAAAAAAAAACGACGATTCCATACAAAAGAGAAATGGTCAACAGTTTTCGAAGATGCCTACAAGATATGATGATATTCTTTACATAAAATCATAATCACTAACCATTATTCTTTATCCAATGAATTTCCAAATCGTTTTCCAGAGTATGTATCCCAGTCACACTTTGGTTATTCATTTGAACGCCACGGAAATGTTAAACACATGGTATTCAAACGGCTCCTGACCCGAGCTAAGCGGAATTACGAAACAGAGCGCCAGAGACCGTGCACGCCACGATCGCTTTTTGGCTTAGTTTAGGTGTGATATTTATCAGAGAAATATGAGAAACATTGAAAGTAGGCTAAGATAAATGCAACTCCGAAGATTGAAGTCATGGTGGTACGTGATATGATATCATATTTCGGCTATAATTTATGCCATCATCAGGATCGTATGAGCACCTGTTGCATACAGAACATATATATATATATACAGTGTGAAAACAATAGTTCATGAGCTGGAGGGGCCCACCTAGGCCCCCACCAATCAACGAAACCATATTTTTGGATTCCTAACATATATAGATTGAGAAAAAATGTTAACAGTGAATAAACTGGGACTTAAATGTTTTCAGAGTGCTTAAAGTTACACCCTATACGTCGTTAGTTCCATTTTTAAGAAGGGGGTATGGCTAAACTATCATTCATATTTTCGTTAATTATTAACTGATTCGTCTTATTTTTGTTTTATGTTGGTCGCCATTCATGAGTGTAAAGCACCATATAAACAATATTTCGGCAGAGTGAAATGTGACGCCCCTAGGGGACCATTTCCAAATGTCTTATGGAAATTTCGTAATACACAGGTAAGCCACAAAGTGAACAAATTTCGGTTAACAAACAGTTTTCTGCTTTCATATGATAGTCGAGATAGCTACATATGCATGTGAGTTCACAAAACATAACAATTTAGTCGAATTTCACGCTTTTCACTATATCTGGAAAAGGGGTAAAGGCAAACTAAATGCGTCATAACTTAGTTAATTTCAGGCAAATATCTACGAATGAGATGTCAGGCGTTGGACTATCACTTAAAGGAAAAAGAAATAAGATTGCCTTCAGTGTATGACGTCACTAGGGACCATCTTCAAATTTCTCGAAATAATAATAAGCAAAATAATCCATAACATCCAAATAATCACTAACACCGCCTGAAAGCTCTCAATACAGTACGTCGCACACAGTTTGAAAAAGATAAGACACAAAACATTAAACAAAATTATGGGACGTCTACAAATATCGAGAACTGTTCATCATTGTCAGCTGGCAAATAAAATTTCTGAAACACGAATCAGGGGTGTGGTAACTTCATCTTATTTTACACATGGCAGTGCGTAGAATTGCGGGTGATTGCAAGTTGTACACTATTGGATGTGGGGTAAAGATTAACCCAACAAGAGAACTACAAGATGGAACTGAGATTTAGGCAAGAGCGAAGTCTGGAGTGGAATAATTATCTGACCTGTGTGGGTATAAAGGATAATGGCACCCTTCGGTAGATCAGGACAGTATGAAATAATTGAATTACTTTGCTTACTTTGCTTTGGTCCCTCAATTTGCTTGAAATGAATTTGAAATATCACATAGAACAGTCCCTTGCTTAGATAGGATAACACTTTAGACAAAATCACATATTGATCTGATGAGAGGCCATATCTATTTCGTTAAAAGCTAATAGCTGTCTGGATTTTATATCGTGATGTGAAGTATTTCCCAAGTTTAAAGACAATTTTTATTCTTGAAATCGTCGCAAAGATTCGCCTATTAGTCTGGGAGCCAGGATCGGGTTTAAACTGTGAGACTGGACTGAATATTCACTGGCACCATGTGACCTCCATAAGACCATATACTACGTATTAAATTGTGTTACAAACACAATTTAATACGCAGTATATGGTCTTATGGTGTTACAAACACAATTTAATACGTAGCATATGGTCTTATGGTGTTACAAACACAATTTAATACGTAGTATATGGTCTTATGGTGTTACAAACACAATTTAATACGCAGTATATGGTCTTATGGTGTTACAAACACAATTTAATACGTAGTATACGGTCTTATGGTGTTATAAACACAATTTAATACGCAGTATATGGTCTTATGGTGTTATAAACACAATTTAATACGCAGTTTATGGTCTTATGGTGTTACAAACACAATTTAATACGTAGTATATGGTCTTATGGAGGTTACATGGTGCCAGGAAATATTCAATCCAGTCGACGTCTCACAGTTTAAGTCTACCAAATCATCGGAACAGCAGGTAGATTGAGCGGACAAGGCTGTTGAAGGCAATCACTGCCGAGGTGAGGTGATTTTTAGGTTAGTGACATGAAGTACATTCCCAGTGAGATCACTGGGTAATGCCTTGCACAAGAGATGTGTAATATTCACAGAAAAAGTGTAACGATATAAAATCACTCATGAGCCGCAGATCAGTAGCTTCAGTTTAGACTGGTTTATCTGCTGGAGTTGACCAATTATAGTAGTTGGATAGTGCCCTTTTTTCAAAACCCCGATCTTAGATATTAAAAAACAATATTTCATCATGTTTACGTAGATTGGTTCATTAATAAGAGAGATATAACAATACAAATACACCTACCCCCCTTTTCAAACTGGAGCAAGTTTTTCATTTGACCTTTGGATATGATCCCCATGTGACGTCATATATACAGTTGGGATACAGTAACAAATCTTGATAACATATAGCTCTGTTATTAATAATGAGTAATACATGATACTGTTTAGGCCGATTAGACTAATGACAAAAAATGCTACGGCGATTAAAATACACCTACCCCCTTTCCCGCAAGGTAAAATGAATGTATGTAGTTGGACATATCAATCGCCATAGAAAAAAACTGCACCACTTTGGAACTCTACATCCACCCTGGGTGATACCCCCAATAGCCATAGAAAGTCATGGTACAGATGAAAATCATCTCGCCGATGGGATGAACAATTCACCAAAACCCGATCCTGGCTCCCAGACTAATAGGCGAATCTTTGCGACGATTTCAAGAATAAAAATTGTCTTCGAACTTGGGAAATACTTTATATCACGATATTCAACAAAATAGATATGGCCACTCATCAGACCAATATGTGATTATTTAACTGGATGTTCGTATAAACCTGGATTATTCTGGTGGCTATTTATACCTAATAATGTGTTCCCGATGGACCTGATCAACGTCGTATAGTCAGATTTATATAACACGGTTATTGCAACTTTGTGAGCGGTGAAGTGACGCACTTGTCTAAAGTGTTAGTCCTATATAAGCAAGCGACTGTTCTATGTGATATTTCAAATTCATTTCAAGCAAATTGAGGGACCAAAGCAAAGTAATTCACTTATTTCATACTGTCCTGATCTACCGAAGGGTATCATTACCCTTTATTTCCACACAGGTCAGATAATTATTCCACTCCAGACTTCGCTCTTGCCTAAATTTCAGTTCCATCTTGTAGTTCTCTTGTTGGGTTAATCTTTACCCCACATTCAATAGTGTACAACTTGCAATCACACACAATTCTACGCACCCCTCATTCGTGTTTGACAAACTTTATTTCCCAGCTGACAATGATGAACAGTTCTCGATATTTGTAGACGCCCATAATTTCGTATGATGAATAACTGTTTAATGTTTTGTGTCTTATCCTTTTCAAACTGTGTGCGACGTACTGTATTGAGAGCTCATTCTCATTCGCAAATATTTGCCTAAAATTAACTAAGTTATGACGCATTTAGTTTGACTTTTCCCCTTTTCCAGATATAGTGAAAAGCGTGAAATTCGACTAAATTAGTATGTTTTGTGAACTCACATGCATATGTAGCTATCTCAATTTTCGACCCAAAACTTTTATTTTCATAATAAGTTGTCATCATTCTATCATATAAAAGCAGAAAACTGATTGTTAACCGAAATGTGTTCACTTTGTAGCTTAAAATGTGGCCTTACCTGTGTATTACGAAATTTCCATAAGATATTTGGAAACGGTCCCCTAGTGACGTCACATTTCAGCCGGCCGAAATATTATTTATATGGTGCTTTACACTCATGAATGGCGACCAACATAAAACGAAAATGAGACGAATCGGTTAATAATTAACGAAAATATGAATGATAGTTTAAAAATGAAACTAACGGCGTTTTGGGGGTAAATTTAAGCACTCTGAAAACATTTTAAGTCCCAGTTTATTCACTGTTAACATTTTTGTTCTCAATCTATATATGTTGAGAAATCCCAAAAAGATGGTTTCGTTGATTGGTGGGGGTGGTGCTAGGTACGCCGTACGCAAATCCTTCTGGAATATTGCTATCCAGAAATGGGTATCTAACTATATCAACACTGTAATCGACTCTCTTGTCCTACAGTCGACGTGCGAGAAAGTCCTGATCATTCTTGTAAATGTCTCCTCCGTCAATCAATATTCAGCCGACGTTCCATATTCCATATAATAGCGTTAGCACCAAATCAGAAGGATAAATCATAGTATACATAAAACTACACTAGTTTCTAGCAAGAGAGAAGCGGTCAAGGTACGAAGCCACGAAGATGATTCCACCGTGCAACGTAGGGTGACGAACCCACTAGACTAAAGAAAATACTAGTATATGGACAAATGGATTTGCTTTATTTCTGTTCTATCATTATTAGATGATGCAACTGGATAACAATCAGAGGCTATGCCACAGATATCGTGAATGGAACGAAGGTGACATAGTATAGCGGTGGAGGCGCCACTAACTCCAAGTGTACCACACCCTCATGAGACGAGATGCATGAGTCATGACCTGAAAAAGAAAGCCAAGGAGTTATAATTATAATTATTTTATTTAGTGAGATTATAATTCACTCAATTGAATTACGTAGACCTGAAACGCAGTAAAGTCAAAATCTTAGAAACGGTTTAATTATTCAATTTTGGCACCATTAAATCTGTTGATCCCACACGATAAATTACCATTGTGCACTGGCTTATTATATCAAAATGAAAGCTCGTGTGAAAAGCGGACGGAGCATTTCCCCGAATACATGTGTAGTGCTGTAGTGGGGAGAAAATTTCTTAATTGTATACATCGACCATGTTGTGAAGTTTCATTGTAACTGGTGGTAGTAGTCATGAACATTGGCAATACAATAGAGATCTGAAACTGTTTTCTTGCGGCAATTCAGTCTGGCTTCATAGCTAAATACCTTGCTTTAATGAAAAATAACTATTCTGTCGATATAATTATAAATACAAAATAACAGGCAGACATTTATCTCACTTGACACAATTTCTAAGATCATTAATTATCTTGTTCCTTATTTAGATTTTTTGCACGTTTCGCCACTGAGAGAAATCTCGCCATTCTTCCCCCAGTAGATTCGGGGATATTAGCTATCCTTTTCGAGCAATGGACATAGCTGCCACTAGTTTTATTGTTGGATTTACCTGCACTTTGGGGTCGACCATGCGGCACAGTGTGTGAAGCAGTCATTTGAAAAACCTGAGACGCTTTGAGATTTTGCATTGTTTCCAATGCCGAATCTCATTCCTAGAGCCCTGCTCCAGGCCAACACCTATGCGGTGTTCAGCTATGATGCACAGATAATGATAAACTTCCGGTGATCATAATACCAAGGAAATGAATTGAAAGTTGGGACATCCACTACACTCAACAACAAAAACATGCTTTCACTTAAGGTGGTACAAAACATGGTGGCATTGAACAACAATAAATATAAATGGTTAGATATCGGAAAAATTGGATTTACCGTGATAATCTGAAGGTTTTTTGCTCTCTTATTTTAGGCGTTTTGGGAGATCTGTTAATTTGGGCACCGTTAAACATTAGAAAAACCGGCCTGTATATGACCGTGTACACATCAAAGGCTATGAAGCTGCTTTTGTGAGAAATTTTGATGGAAAAATTCAACTGAAATGTTCTTCAACTTAGTTAATGTTTGGTGTGCTACATGTATATGTAGATTTGTATTTTGGAAACTGAAATAGTTATTTGAATAGGCAATATGTGGCCTTTATATAGTAAGCATTTAGTGTCTATATTTCTGCTTTCCAGTGAAAAATATTGCCGTGAAGCTGACTAACATACCAATTATAATTTTTTCAAGATTTGTGACAGGCAAGTACAACAGCAAGGACTTCCCAGTTATTTTGGTCCCTATACAAGGCTATCGCTGTTATCTATGTAGAGAGAACCTACTTTTAATAGTGGTTTGGTGCATAAATGACCACAGCAAATGCAAACTGGGAACTCGGTAATATATCTTGCCATGGGAAAGCAAAATTGCAGCATAAGACAGCATGGGTGTGTGACAAGAATAGTATATTTAGCACGGGTAATAGAATTGCAAGTGGGGCCTCTTAAATTTTTAACATAAATGAGCGACAATTAGAGTAGGTGGTTTTCAACAGTTTTTGGGTTTGGTGAACTAACTGAAGAGCATTCAGGAAGAGAGACTAAAAACCTGTAAACTACTGAATGAGCAGTGTCGCTAAGAATTCAGTTCGAAAAACTTATATACAATTCAAGATAATGTGTCTATAAACTATACTGCTATTTATTTTAGCTGCAGACACAACATCATGAAATTTAATTGGCTATACGTAAACTCTTTTAAGTTTAAGTACCAGCTTGAGTTCTAGAGAGCCAATATTTGTTCAGTGATTAGCCCATTATTACAGAAGGATTATAAATATGGTACATAGTGAAGAGTAATTAGTGTTATCAGGTCTCTTTGCTGCTAAGCTTGGTAATATGGTCAACTGTAAATATGTAGTGTGTGATAATAGACTCTGTACTTTGAGCAGAATCTGTATATAAAGTGCTATAATTCAAGTAATAATACAACAGTCAATACATTTATCCTCAGACCCAGGTACTGTCCCATACAAAAATACCCACACTCATAACGGTACTTCTCATGTTTAACCTCAAAGGACTTAAGACTTAAATATCATCACAGAAAAATGTGCATAAGTCTGGTTTACATGTACATGGGTTTATAGGATTACTTAGCCAAAGAAGTCTTTACATAATAGAAACTTTAAATATATTCATATCTGGACACTTTATTCACAGCTTTTCACTAGTAAAGTCAGCCATTTTCCAATTAACATGATTTGATTTCAAGTTGCCCAAAAAATACACTTCTGTGATAACCAATACATCAGACCTGTATTGTGATATTTCCTCACGAAAACGGTAACAGGTTACCATGATTAGACAATGGGTAACCTGTAATGTGATTCAGAATTTACAAAATATTATGGTAGATCATAGAGCGTCTTCTAAAACTAGAATTGGGTAACGTGCATCACTACAGAGGCCTGTGCACAATTTTTTTTAATCTGGTGTCTACCATATATGCGATAAGGACGCTCTACTCTATTTCTGATCTTTTCAGTATTTGGGATAAATAACATATGCATGCCACAATATTTAGCCTCAGTTGACATAAATGTGTTTTTTTTTTGCTTCCAAGTCTAAAAATGATGCAAAAATTTAGAAGAAATAGGGTTTGTGTAAAAAAAAACTTTTAACTAGTTGAAATATTACATTGGAACGGGCGAATGAATGCAACAAAAATATAATGGGGTATTCCCCAGACCCAGACAGGGAGGAAATGAAGTCTGAACAATAAATCTGAACAATAGTTACAGAGCAATTCGCTTTTTTGAATGGATACCAAATGGAACAAATTTTTCATTGAAAAGATTTTGAATTTCAAGAGAAGTACCTTGCAACCTGGAGAATAATTTATTGAGGTTTGGCTACTCTATCCCATAAAACAACTTTTCACTGATGAAATCGTTAAATTTTCAATTGACATAAATGATGTAATTGACAGTGCCTTTGTGGTATCATTTGCAACAAAATCTTTTCAATCAGTACTCTATCCTGAATGAGCACTATAAACAATTTTCAAGAAAATCCAACAAGCCAATTGAAAGAAAACGTAAAGACATTTTTACCTATGTTCCCTACTATAGTACAATCAGTCATGAATAAATGCAACAAGAATATAGTCAGGTAATTTCCCAGACTTATAGAGCAAGCTAGAAAAACAAAGTTTTGAGAAAAAAAGCCTGAATATTTTGGAGATATTCGCATTTTGAACATGTTGAATGATGACTGTGGCGGAGCAATTTGTAATTTAGTATTACACATAAATTACAGCTGGTAAATATTATATTCATGGTTGCGAGTCCTATCAACACCAAAATACAACTTTTCACTGATGAAATCACCAAATTTTGAAGTTACGTGAGTTATCCAAAATGACATTTTCTAAACTGATTCATTTTCTGATTAAAGTCACCAGAAGAACAAAATATTTTTCAACCAATCAAACTTTCATTAGGCATGAAATAACCATCACATGTTATATATTTCAATATATATGAACATTTTATTAGATTAGTCTGGCAAACACTGGAGACTAGAGTACATGTAATAATACACCTGAAACAACTTGAAAGGGCCTGCAGCTTTATTGACACAAGCGGATAACAGGCTCTTTTCAAGTGGAGTATATGCAATTAAACTAGGTACTTCAGATTTCATATGTGCAACATTTGGTCAATGATGGACAACCAAGACCACAGAATAATACAATTTAATCAAATGTTAACCATTGCATATTATTTGACCGTGGAATGTCACATTTGTACAAGTTTAACTTGAAGTTTCAGCATCAAAATAAGAAGAAAACATATTCTAGATTGCAAAGGAATTAAATTACAGCTCCAGCCATATCCTAATCATGTTCAGTGAACTGGAATACATGTACATCAATATGCAACTTCTCTCAATACAAATGTGTCAATTTTCATTTTTCTTTTAAAAGCGCCCCCTTTTGAGTCGCCAAAATCATGCCCTTAGAGCAACCCTAAAAACACCAAAACCATTTCAGCCCAGTGTATATCCTACAAGACCACTATACCCAATGTTCGGGAAAATCAAACCAACAGTTTAAAATATCGTGTCAGAAAGGTATTATGTTCGAGACTACAGTGCCATCTAGTTATCATATGACACGCAAATGCAACCAGGTAAATTCCTCAGATTTAGGGGGATGGCAACCAAAGTTTGAGACAAAAATATCCAATGGTTTTTGAGATATATATGGGCGTTTCAAATGGCGTTGGTGGCGGTGCCAAATTTTTAGAATTCAGCGGCCACTGATTGCAAAAGGAAATGAATTACAGCTCCAGTCATATCATACTTATGTTCAGCAATCTGGAATTCACTAATATACAACTTATCTTATTTCAAATCGGTCAATTTTCATTCTTTGAAAAACGTCACCTTTTGAGTTACCAAAATTGTGCTCTTAGGGTCATTCTAACACTACCAAAAGCTTTTTCAGCTGTGTATCTGTCGTACAAGATCACTATACCCAAATTTCATAAAAATCGAAAAAGCCGTTGAAAAATCGTGTCAGAAAGGTTAATAATGTTCATAACTACAGCGCCATCTAGTGATCAAATAAAAACACGAAAACACAACCAAAAAAATTCCCCAGACCTAGCTGGATAGTAAACAAAATTTATCTAAAAACATCTCCAACGGCTTCAGAGATACGGACGTTTGAAATGGCGGCGGCGGCGGCGGCGGCGGCGGCGGCGGAGTAGTTTCCCGGTAAAACATAAGAGCATTTACTTTGAGAAAATGCTCTAATTACTATTGTGCACAGGCTAGGCAACGCGATCATCCATGCGAAAATTCGACCTACCAGTTCGAAGGCTTTGAGCGCTTGAGATTTATAATAAAAGTTTCATCGTGATTTCATATCGGACATTGAAAATGTAAACAAACTTACTGTTTTAGGCATTATATTAGTGTGTTATCTTATTCATTTTCGTACCTGAAACCTCATACAATCAGTGTGATATCCCCTTACTCAGTTCCCTTCGAAAATCTGGCGGGTTTCAAATTCATGTCCTTTGACAGAGTAAACGGGCAATTTCATGATGACCGCTTATAGGTGAGATAAAACGTCCGTTTTCATAATTCTATGGGAATGTAAGTGCATTCATATGTAGCCCATGTCATTAAATATTTTTATTATAACGGGACAGGAATCAATAAGCGTCAAATCAGCTGTGTAGAATATGTTTAGTTGTTTGTGGCTTAATAAATGTACAGTGATCAATTTTCCATGCATGTCAAAGATTACAAATTATGAAATGATAAATGTAGCATAAACACAGAAATTGGGATAAATAAAAAAGCAATATGGAAAGATAGAAAGATGTACACATCGATCAAAATACTTATGAACAGTCTAACCCACGACATGTGTGAGGTTGTCTTTACGGTCAAATTCAAAATGGTCGCCAAGTTCCAATAAAATGTTTATATCGGATCCTAATCATCATCAGAAAATAAATTTGTTATTTAAGTAAGATTTGTGAGGTCAGGGAAATGATTAAACACAACAAAATTGCCTTCTTGTGGAACCTCGTAAAACCCACTTGCCTGGTATTAAATTGTCTTGTGTATGAATATATATTGAATGGACAGGAAGTCTTGTGTATGAATATATATTGAATGGACAGAAAGTCGCCATTTATCGCGCGATTACTGTTTGATGAAGTCTGGAAATGAAAACTATTCAACCAACTTATGCGTCATCTATGTATAACCTTGCCGTATCATTCATCCATGGCTCATTCAACCTTATCTACTGATCAGCGACACGGATTTGATATTTTTGGAACATCATGATGTCTAGCCGGCATCATTGAAAACTGTTGACCGCTTCTCTCTTGCAGGAAACCAGCCTATTTCTATGTATACTATGACTGTTGTTTTGTTTTGTTTTTTAAATTTGATGCTAGTGCTGTTATATGGAATATGTCTTTGGATTATGGAAGCGGAGATTCTTTAATGTACGACGGCTGAATACTGAATGACGGACCAGACGCATGGAATCCCAAACAATAATTGTAGGCCGTGGTAAATCAGGACTTTGGTCAATTATTTCATCTTTTTCATGTCTACCAGAATGAAAGGATTGTGGAGCTTTCCATACCTTTCCTTAATAAAACCAGGGTCTAAGCTGTGGGGGAGAAGAGAGGTGATGAGGCGTGTTTCGTGAAAATTGCATCTTATGCAACATGGAACAAACTGGAATATCTGTCTCCGGATTAGAGAATGCATGTTTGACCTAGTCTGGAACAGTGTACGAATGAACCTGGCCAAGCATCTGTCATATCAGAAGGCTGGAATATGGATCGTCTCTTTGTGTTTTAGGTTGATAGTCTTGCTGCCCACGAAATTCATCAGCTCTAAATAATAAATGATGTACATTTCCCCCGTATTCACTCAGGGTTCCAAAGTCCATCATTACCTGGTTACTTTAGTCTCTGTTGGTTATAAGAGTAAGAGATCGGTCTCTTCAGAGTAAAAGCCATCTGTTTGCATTAACGATCTGTACTAAACCAGAATCGCATGGGCGGTCAACTGCTCTGTTTCACTACAGTCTCGATTTTCTTCTGTGAAATTGGTGACAAGTTACTCCTGATGTTTCAGTGGGTGGCTGTTGGACACCTTTACTGCAGTTTTTGCTGTATTATTGTAATAATATTGGCCTAAATTTGGCTGCTCACTTCTTGAAGACTACATTCCTTTGTCTCGATAGGCCACATGTCGGAGTATAGTCTCGATTGTAGATGAACCTATCCTTGTCTTGATAATTGTTAATAATTCTGGATATGAGTGGTTTGGGGTATATCATTCCTCGGTGTTTGGGATCATTCTAAGTTTCAGTTTAGGCACAGTTTAATTCTGTGATGTTTTTTGCAATGCGAAGACATTTCCTGTCTAGTCCCTTTGCCACACATTATTTGGTATTTATCTCTGATCTCTTTCCAGTTAATGTTTATGTACACTGCGTTGAAGCTAAATATTTCATGCGTAAGCCAATACTGGTGTTTACATTCGTTAACAGTTTTCGCTAATTTCAAGTAAAAATGTTTTAATATTTCCTTCGTCTTTTTTTCAGGTAAATTACAAGCGTCTAGTCCGTCATTCATAATTCAGCCGTCGTCCATTAAAGAATATCCGCGTCCATAATCCAAAGACCTATTCCATATTCCATATAACAGTATTAGCACCAAATTCAAAATGACAATCATAGTATGCGTAAACATAGGCTAGTTTCCTACAAGAGAGAAGCGGTCAACAGCTTTCAGTGATGCCGACAAGACATCATGATGTTCCAAAAATATAAAATCCGTATCGCTGATCAGTATTCTTATTCCATAATAATCGTTGTAAAGTCGTCATCTAGAGAATGATGTATCTCCGTCGCGCTTTGATTGTGACTGTTCATATGAGCACCATGAGGATCTTGAAGTACATAGATTCATACGGCCCCTAGCCCCGGGTTTTGTTTTATACAAAAATCGTTTTGTATATTTTAGGTGTTGGATCTGTTTACTAGAGGCATACGATGTTACTATCGATCTCCCTTTGTGGACTCAAGGCCCGTTCAAAGAATTCGTTTCCTTTATTACATCAAACTGGTACGGAATTAGGCAATTTAATTTGATTAGACATTTCACATCTGGAGTGTAAAACTTGAAATGTTCGAGTATAATGGAAATTTTAAAATACGGCCGTTTCTGTAACCCTATCTGGCCTGGACTTTTGGGGACCTTTCCAGGCCTGGTGAGCGGCATCCCCTCCTCCCTAAAATATTTCGTACCCCTTGATCTAGGGGGCTGAAACTTACCACACTATACCCTTGGGTCAAGCTTTACCAGAAATTCCAAGATGGTCGTTTTGATGACGTCACAGTGATGTCATTTCCATTTTTTGGTCGATTTTTCGGTCAAATTTGTCGATTTCTTAATTTTTGTATTTTCTTTGCATGATAAATTAGTAAATAATATTCTGATATGAAATAAAATTGATTTTGTCCAATTTTCCTCGGAGAAAAGCAGGAATGTTGAAGAAAATTGACTTTTCCGGTACCCCACATGGCCGCCATCTTGAATTCACCCATAATCCTCTACTCGGGGATTATACAAATAGGCTGAAAATGACTCCAATATGATAAACTAAAAAGTCGCGGAGGGTCAGTGCTCAATTTTTTGTCGTTCCGTAGATAGGGGAGAAAGTTTGGTAAGGCCCCCCACCCCAGGCCTGGTAGGGTTAGGTTACTAATAACTTCTAGGTATTCCTCCAAATGTTTTAAAACTTAACATACTCATTCTGGGCATTTCAAACCTCACAAGAGCCTCACAGATTTTCTAATTTCGTCTGACAAGGTATTTCATTGACTTGCAAAGTTGCGTAATCGGAATAACTGCTGTCATTGTAATTTAAACATTCATATCTTCAAAACGAGTAAAACACTTTGATACATGAGAAACACATGTAGATCACGTGGTCGAATTTACAAAAGTTTTGGATGAATAGCTTAGAATTGATTAGAAATCAGAACTACATGAAGGCTGAAAATATCAAAAACCTCAAAGAGAGAAAACGCAACAGGTATTGCTAAAAGGCGATTATTATAGATTAGCGAGCTATAATTCTTGAAAATCTTTTTTTTTATGGCAGGTATCTCACGACAAGAATGATTAATCCACATTTGAAAGGAAGAGGAAGAAATGTATTTTTCAAGATACAGTGATTAACGGTACAGCAGCTCATACTCAAAACGTGAAATCGACGGGCCGTTCTGTCGTGTAATGTATAAAACAAACCGCACTGCGGTGGTCTAATGGTTAGAGCGTCGGCCTCGTAAGCGGTAGGTACTGGGTTCGATCCCAGGCCGGGTCATACCTAAGACTTAAAAAATGGAACTTGTTGCTCCCTCGCTTACGCTCAGCATTAAGAGGATAGAACAAGGACTGGTTCGCTCGGTGTCAGTATAATGTGACTGAGTGGGGTGTCATGTCTGCCTACGGCATGATATTTCAGTGGGACAGCACTATAAAATGGCAGCATTAGATCTGCTCTGTTACAAGTAGCTTTCCCTGCCTCTCCCCCTTCCCTCCGTTCCCTTCCCCGTCGTGATATAGCTGAAAAAATGTTGAAAGCGACGTTAAACCCTATTCACTCACTCACTCACTGTATAAAACAAACACGTGTCAAATCACAACCGGGCGAAAAATATGGTGCACAATGGAATTATCACCTTGGTCCGTATGCTATTGTTAGTGCTCATGCAAGACAGCGAGAGTGTTAATCCGATTTTCAGTCCAGTATGTGTTGAATTTCCTTTGCGGAAAGTCAAAGTTTGACGACGAAAATCTCATATGGGGGAACTTTTTTTCCTAAAAATTATTTCGGTATTAGAAAGGAAGTATTTTTGACTATATGAAGATGCAGTAATAACACAAATCGTAATTTGTCACCAGAGATCGGGCCTCGAGTGCTAAATTTTAATTTACTTCCCTTGTTACTTATTCGGTAGTTGGAGCGTTTCAAGTTCAAAATATGGTACTTTAATAGACAATGATTCGGTTTGTATTGCGTTTTTATTAGACGCTATATGGAAAATAGGATTATTCCCACTTAAGAACCCCTCTTCCAACATAGTAGAATTGTGGCGGAGGGACAATTAAAGTGTGTTAACATATAATACACAGTTTCAATTTTGTCACAAAGAGTAAATTTTAATAGTATAGACATTTCGTATACGATTATTGCAGCATTGCGTTGTAGCGAACGTTGCTTTTTATCATGCAGAAGTAATGCACATTTGCCTTTTGCAAACTTGGCTGTGACGTTAATTGAAATCATCACATTTTACATTGGATCTCACAAATGCTAAAATGCAAGATATGTATGCGCAATATTCATGTTTTCCCGTGATATTACTCTCCAGGAAGGGGTAGTTAACAATAGCCGAAATTGCAACCATCTCTCTTGTCTTAGAGTCAACGTTAGAGAAAAACCTTTTCATGTCTAGCGAGGTACAGGATTATATGATTTGGACTATCGGGGTTTTCCTTCAAATTCAGTGAAAATGGATATATTTTCTTTCTTCGACAATATAGAGATTATCCAAAGCAAGACTATCGCCTATATAGTGCTTCGTGAATACGAAGGAACGGGCTTTGAAACGGTTACTACCCATTGGAATGCGTGTGAATGATATTCGTTGTATGTAGCAGAACTGAAGGATATAAAATACAAGCGTCTAGTCCGTCATTCAATAATCAGCCGTCGTCAAATAAAGAATCTCCGTGATCCAAAGACCTAATTCATATAATAACATTATCACCAAATTAAAAGGATAAATCATAGTATACATACAACTAGGCTAATTTCATGCAAGCTTTGTGTCTTCTGACATTATTATATTGGTGATCCGTTTTCTTGAACATCGAGCCTATCAATGAACGGACGATGTCGATGGGGTCCTGATAAGAAATTGTAGTGCATGTACAAGTTTCTTCGCAAGACATTTAGAGTCTAAATACACATAAACTCAAACAAACGCCAGAAGTTTTCGAAAACGTACCACAGTATTTTTCCTAAAATTAGTTTACTTGCTCTAGGGCTCGTGTCAACAAATTGGACAGAAGTTTGGTCGCACAACTTCTTGAACCAGTTATGAATCTTGCTTCGTATATACTGCGTCATACATTACCGTTTTGGTATGTTTGTTAAATGAATGATGTATATGCTATACTGCCAAGATAGTAGGTAATATTTATATCCAAATATTTTTAGGATGACAATTTCCCGGTAAAGTGTAGTAATTGTACATAATGCAGACTCCGATCACCGAACTTCCTCTTTTTGTAGGAGCAGAGGTGGCGGATTGGTCTAGAGCGCTTGTGTTTAGTGCTGGTGATTTGCTTCCTAACTTTAAGGGCGCGAGTTCGAGTTTTGCACGGGACTGGCCTATCCAGTACAAATATTTGTGCTTTACCAAGAAAGTGTCATCCAAACAGTAATTGGATAACAGTAAACACTCGCAAATGGAGCGAATTACTTAACAATCACCAGGTAATAGTAATATTAACAAACTAATGTCTTATTTGGGGCTTTGTCTACTGGTACTGTTACGTATACTCTGGAGGTGCACTGGAGCTTTTGAATTTTGAATGACGGACTAGACAACTTGTAATGGCGACCAGGATGCTTGGAATATTCATTAAGTATAGTCCTTTATCCAAGTATTTGAGTTTTGCGGACAACGGGTATATTGGGGGTATTTGGACTGTGGTCCCTGGACGATACAATCGAAAATACACCTTTTAATTATTCAGACTGCAAAGATAAATTTTACTAACATTCCACAAATTTCAATACTCGTGTTTTCAGTTCTTGGGACAAATAACATATCCGTGGTTCCACTGAGTTACTTTCCTCTTATATTATAACATATCCATGCCACAGTATTTAGTTGGACATCTCTGACAATTTGGTTGAAAGCCACCAGAGGTAACACATACAGAACTGTGAGTGATTAAACCGGTTAAGTACGTCCCTGTAGTTAATTGTCACTATAATCTTTCTTAATGGCAATCCTTAACGAGTATTTCATAATGTCTGTTTTCAACATGGTGAAATAGATATTTCAAAATAAAACAAAATATAACTTGTTGCATTAAAAAATCTCACTAGTTCCTAATTCCCAGTCAAAACTGGAGAAAATGAATAGAAATTCTCAAAAGCAAATGAGGCCAAAGTTGTCAAAGGTGTAATCCAAGATAATTAAATATCATTCATTTGCAGCATCTTTACTTCTAAAATGAGAATGAGTCAAGTTTTTGAACTTTTTGAACAAGTTTTTGGCCACTTCTTACGTCCCTTAGTTTTATTGCATACACCTATGTGTATACAAAATTGATACGATCTGAGTCAATTTTATCATATTTAATATCCATATCACATTTAATGTGTTTATTTGATTTACTTAGTAGAGTTTACTAATGTTATGGCCATACGTGAAAAGGTAAATATTTCAACATGGACAGGCAGGTTCTACACTTCCGCAAATGAAGCATGATATTTCACCTTCTTCAGCAACGTTTTAATCTTCTGACTCACTTGCATATGCTGATGCTTTGATAGCTTGTATGGGCGAGTAAAGTCAGCATGGTTCTATATAAGCTGTAATAGATACAACTCGGTTCTGACACAAGAAGTTGAGAAAATGACTGGCCTAATTATATTAAGATAAATCGGAAAAAATGTTGGCCTCTAAGTTGCAAATTAATAAATCGTACAAACAATGTGCCGATATACCTTCAGTTGGCGCTTGAATTGGGTCTTTTCTGCCCCCGACAATAGAATACATTTCTTTGATGAAGTTCGCATGTCCTCCCTTCAGGCATAGCCGGAAATTATCTGTGTGTGATGGGTCAAATATCACATGGAAAAATCCTTGAGGGTAATCCCATCGAATTTCACCTTGTGGACACTCAAGTCGAAAGGTAACGGTCTCAGTTTCACCTGCTTGGGGAAGCCTAGAAGAGAAAGATTCGAGTAACTCACCGAAAAGTCTTAATGACTATGATAATTTGATAGCTAGTTTTAAAGTCTAGGGGCATTATACGGTAGTATACGATTTAGCTTTAAAAGCAATTATGTTGGACTTACATGCCATGTGCTACGAAATGTTTTGGTATGAGTCATTTTACAAATATATGTAGATTTATTGGTACCGGTAGGAAATTTACCGCACGACGTTTGGCATTACAGGTTAGGGTTTTTTTTGGGGGGGGGGGGGGTATTCTTGCATTTTCCAAGTTTACCCCATGTTGAGGCGTTTACTTCATCAGACGCCCTCGATGCTCATCCATTAACATCAGATGAGTTACTTATTTGAGCTGATCTGTCATCACAGCTCCCGAGCTAGCGTATCTCGTTCCTCTTAAACCGGAGATGGGGGTCGTGTGGTTACTTAATAGATTCCACATGAACAACTGCAAGAAAAGCGCGGCTGAGATACCAAGGCTACGTCATAAAATCCTCCATGTTCTAGTCCGATAGTGAGGTGCCGAGGGAGGCTTTCATGTTGAATCATATGATTGCTTTTTTGTCGTCAGTTTTTCCCAACTCTTAAATATATATCACTATTAACATAATAACAGATTAAGTGTGGATTGATTGACCAGCTACATACGCGTATCGCTGACGGTGAATATCACCACCCTTTATGTGTGTTACTAGACGTTTACTTGCTATGAAATCCAAGAGATTTCCAATGAGTGATGGATCGCCTCTGTATTTGTCTTGTTTCAAAACCCGTGTCATGAGATCAAACTGTTATTATTATTGTGAATACACAAACAAAGTGAAATTGTCAAATGAAATAAATGGATATACAAAGCAGATGAAATTGGCAATACATTGGCAGTTTACAGTATAATAATAGTCTACAAACCCCAACCAATCGATTTGAGGTAAACGTCACGGTTTACTGACATCTTGACAACTTATCACAGGTGACCCATTGGAGGAAATTATCAACGTGGGCATGTTAATATCTAAAGGTCGCCAACTCTTCAATAATTTTAACACGCAATAACACTACTTCAATCGTTTACACACGTGTAGGCGATAGCTTACCTGTCAGGCCTGATAATACATTGATCGTTAAAGGGTATCGCCCGGACACTGGTAGCTAAGGCCACGAAACAGACGAGAAAAATCAGACCGGCCATATTTAGTCACAGTGGAATATCTTGCGAGGTTAGACAGACGGGTGATTATAAGTTACAATCTGATCGTGTGAAATAACGGCAGGTATGTCACGTGACGAAGTGTAGTATGTTCCAACGAAAGAAAGGTGTGAATGTGAAGATATCGGTCGATATGACGTGATTCGACATTGTGTATTAACAGAGGAAGTCGTGACTCTTACAAATACTCCAAAAACTATTTCAAGGAAATTATGCCGACCACAATTGTCTCAATTTGCCATTGAATCAATGTTACACACTCACTGTACTAAAGATAACAGATGCATGATATTTCCCCACAAAGACATTGGGAAAATAGTAGCGTACTGCTACACTCACCGCACGGAAAGGAAGCATTGGAAAGAAAAAGAATGCAACTTCAAACTTAGATCCAGTTTGATCTAGCCTTCCGTCACTGTGATGGACGATTGTTTATGGAGTTGCAGTGATACCACAGACACAGAGAAAACTCGTGATAAAGAGAAATACCTCAAACTGGAGAGTATCTGTTCAAATTTATCTATAATTCTTCATTTGGGGTGTTGGAGCGACGGAGTGTAGTGGCGAACAGACAAACAACAATGAGCCCACTACGGGTCTTCTGCAAATCACACGGAGCGTGAGGTTATTTTATATGAGAAAAAAATATATTCTCCAAATATCGATCAGTTTAAAAACGAGAGATCCTGAAGGATCTTGGCGCCCACCATTGTCCGATAATTGTAAGCTAATGACAAGAGGATCTTTTTGTCCATTGTTACTAAGAACAAAAGATTGATTTGTAATTTTGTTTACAGAATTTCGAATCTGAGCGAAAAAGATCGAAAAAGGGACACTGAAAAACACCAAGATATAATCTAAGTTTCACAAGTTTCAAGATTTCTAGAAACTGTACTTATGTCGGTTGTTATAATACAAGAGAAATGAGCAAAGTTAGTCTGAAAGTGAATGTACATGTACGGAGGATCCTTCGTCTTCGATTTGTAGTATTTTTTTCATTTTTTTTTTTTCACGTGTCATCATTGGATACTGGAAGCGAAGAAAAATCTCTTTGACACTTTGGCATGAGCTATGAAACATACTTAAGATTTTATAATTAGGAACGAATGCTAATTATGTTCTGTTTACTGGGCTAGTTTGAGATATCTCTTTTAAGATACCATGCTCGGAAATACCAAACTTGAGAAAGATCCATGCAGTAGTTCCTAAGAAATCGCGATAACAAGGTTTCATGGGGAAATCCAAGATGGCTGCCTTGTGGCCATATTGGATTTTCGAATCGGACCAGAAAAGTTATCTTGCACAACTAGACCCCAAGGGGAACCTGTATACCAAATTTGAGAAAGATCCATGTAGTAGTTCCCGAGAAATCGCGATAACAAGGTTTCACGGGGAAATCCAAGATGGCCGCCTTGTGGCCATATTGGATTTTCGATTCGGGCCGAAAAAGGTATCTTGCACAACCATACCCTAAGGGGAACCTATGTACCAAATTTGAGAAAGATCCACGAAGTACTTCCTGAGAAATCACGATAACAAGGTTGCACGGGAAAATCCAAGATGACCGCTTGGTGGCCATATTGGATTTTCGAATCTGACCAGAAAGGGTATCTTGCACAGCTAGACGACAAGGAGAACCTGTGTACCAAATTTGACAAAGATCCATGCAGTAGTTCCTGAGAAATCGCAATAACAAAGTTTCATGGGGAAATCCAAGATGGCCGCCTGATGGACATATTGGATTTTTGAATCGAACCAGAAAAGGTATCTTGCACAACTGGACTACAAGGGGAACCTGTGTACCAAATTTGAGAAAGATCCAGGCAGTACTTCCTGAGAAATCACGATAACAAAATTTCATGGGGAAATCTAAGATGGCCACCTGTGGCCATATTGGATTTTCGATTCAGACCGAAAATGGTACCTTGCATAACGAGACCCTAAGGGGAACCTGTGTACCAAATTTGAGAAAGATCCATGCAGCACTTCCTGAGAAATGACAATAACAAATTTTCATGGGGAAATCCAAGATGGCTGCCTGGTGGCCATATTGGATTTTCGAATCGGACCAGAAAAGGTATCTTGCACAACTAGACCCCAAGGGGAACCTGTGTACCACATTTGAGAAAGATCCATGCAGTAATTCCTGAGAAATGACGATAATGTTTCATGGGGAAATCAAATATGGCTGCCTGATGGTCATATTGGACTTTCGAATCGGACCAGAAAAGGTATCTTGCACAACTAGACCCCAAGGGGAACCTGTGTACCAAATTTGAGAAAGATCCATGAAGTAGTTCCTGGAAAATTGCGATAACAATGGGGAAATCCAAGATGGCTGCCTTGTGGCCATATTGGATTTTCGATTCGGACCGTAAAAGGTATCTTGCACAACTAGACCCTAAGGGGAACCTGTGTACCAAATTTAAGAAAGATCCATGCAGTACTTCCTGAGAAATGACGATAACAAATTTTCATGGGAAAATCCAAGATGGCGCCTGGTGGTCATATTGGATATTAGAATCGGACCAGAAAAAGGTATCTTGCACAGCCAGACCCCAAGGGGAACCTGTGTACCAAATTTGAGAAAGATCCATGCAGTACTTCCTGAGAAATGATGATAACAATGTTTCATGGGGAACTTCAAGATGGCTGCCTGGTGGCCATACTGGATTTTCGAATCGGACCAGGAAAGGTATCTTGCACAACTAGACCCCAAGGGGAACCTGTGTACCAAATTTGAGAAAGATCCATGCAGTAGTTCCTGAGAAATCGCGATAACACGGTTTCATGGGGAAATCCAAGATGGCTGCCTGGTGGCCATATTGGATTTTCGAATCGGACCAGAATTGTTATCTTGCACAACTAGACCCCAAGGGGAACCTGTATACCAAATTTGAGAAAGATCCATGTAGAAGTTCCTGAGAAATCGCGATAACAAGGTTTCATGGGAAAATCCAAGATGGCTGCCTGGTGGCCATATTTGATTTTCGAATCGGACCAGAAAAGGTATCTTGCAAAACTAGACCCCAAGGGAAACCTGTGTACCAAATTTGAGAAAGATCCGTAACGTAGTTCCTGAGAAAACGCGATAACAAGAATTGTTTACGGACGGACTGACGGACGGACGACGGACGAAAAGTGATTTGAACAACCCACCATCTGGTGATGGTGGGCTAAAAATTATATACAAAAATTTTGGTTAGTGTCAGAGAGAATTTGTGAATATACATTGTCTGATCGATTTATATCCCAATGACTGTTCTGGGCGATTTCAATCTTTTCTATGATTTTCTAGTTTTGATGGGGAAATAGGAATGTTAGGAATATTTTTGTAAAATTATAGATATTTGAGAGTTGTTGAGGGTGGGGCAACATTTTACGTTGTTTTTCTGACACTGAAGAAAAAGATATTAAGTATAATTATAAAAAAAATTGCCTGGTGAATAGCACAAATTTTGATTTACTGATGGGCCCATTCATTTTGTAAGACATAGCAGACTAATAGTTTTTTCTGAGAAGAAAAAAGAAAACTTTTTTTTTTATTTCGTGACTCTTTCTTTCATTGACTCCGATAGATGACTCTGATAACTGCCATATTCTAGCTAAATCAAACTTTATTCAATTATACCTGTAATTGGAGACATAATTTGTTTCCTTTCATGGAAAAATAGAAAAGTGACGAATATTTTTGTAAAGTTATCGATTTTTGGAAATTATTGGGGGTGGGACAACATTTTACATTATTTCGCCGACACTTGAAAAATATTTCGATCTTATTCTTAGCAAACGTTAGCCTGGTGAATAACACAAATTTTTATATGCTGGTGAACCGATTCATTTGGAAAGACATACCAGACTATTAGTGTTTTCCTGAAATGAAAAAGAAAAATCTTATTTTTACCAGATTTTGGGACTCTTTCTTTCATTGATTCCTATAGAGGGCTCTGCTAACCGCCGTATTCTAGCTAACTCTATCAGTAGTAGTGTCTACTGAAAACAGATTTCATTGCCCTCTTTGCACTTAAACTTGAGGGGTAACTCTTGATTTCCCTAAAGCATCCGACAGGGGGCGCCACCAGCTCAAGGGAGCTCCCCGCAAAAGGGAGGTAACTCTTGATGCACTTTTGTGGTTTTTGGCAAATGCCGGGTTATCTTCCCTGATTCGAACATTTGCATATTAAATCTATACGAGAAAATGCCTATATGGGGTATGGATGATCCGATGGAGTCGTATGAGGTATCATTGTGAAGCTTATGTGAGGGGGCATCTAATGGGCTGGGTGTGCGGTTGAAATAGCGTCATTCTGCGCATGCGCGGTGGACAAAGGGCATGGAAATAGACGTTTTGAAGCTAGGGGAGCCACTAATAGTCCGATTGGGTCGTGTGAGGTATCAATGTGAAGCATTTGTGAAGGGGCATCTGATGGGCTGGGTGTGAGGTTGAAATATCGTCATTCTGCGCATGCGCTGTGGACCAAGGGTATGGAAATAGACGTTTTGGGGTCTAGGGCAGCCACTAATGGTCCGATGGAGTTGAGTGAGGTATCAATATGAAGCCTATGTGAGGGGGCATCCGATGGGGTGGGTATGGGGTTGGAATATCGTCATTTTGCGCATGCGCGGTAGACCAAGGGTATGGAATAGACGTTTTGGGATCTAGGGAAGCCCCTAATGGGCCGATGGAGTCGTATGAGGTATCAATGTGAAGCCTAGGTGAGGGGGCATCTGACTGGACTAGTGTTCCGGTCGTTGTCAACATTCTGCGCATGCGCAGAAATGGAATTGTGGGAAAAGGGTATGGAAATAGACGTTTTGGTGTCTAGGGAAGCCCCTAATGGTCCGATTGGGTCGAGTGAGGTATCAATGTGAAGCCTATGGGAGTGGGCATCCGATGGAGTGGGTGTGGGGTTGAAATAGTAGCATTCTGCGCATGCGCGGTAGACCAAGGGTATGGAAATAGACGTTTTGGGATCTAGGGGAGCCCCTAATGGGCCGATAGAGTCGTATGAGGTATCACTGTGAAGCATTCGTAAAGAGGCATCCGTCTGGACTAGTGGCTCGGGCGTTGTCAACACTCTGCGCATGCGCAAACAGAGAATTGTGGGAAAAGGGTATGGAAATAGACGTTTTGGGGTCCGGGTGGGCCACTATTGGTCCTATGGAGTCGTATGAGGTATCCATGTGAAGCATTCGCACAGGAAGGAGTATCCACCTGGACTAGTGTCTCGGCCGTTGTCAACATTCTGCGCATGCGCAGACAGGAAATTGTGGGAAAAGGGCATTGGAATGGACATTTTGGGATCTATTTGGGCCCCTGGTCGTCCGATGGGGTCGAGTGAGGTATCGTTGTAAAGGATACGTGAGGGGGCATCCGCCTGGATTAGTATGACGTGGAACTTACGTCATTCTGCGCATGCGCAGTAGACAAAGTGTATGGAAATAGACGTTTTAGGGTCTAGGTGGGTCCCTAGTGGTCCGATGGAGTTGAGTGAGGTATCAATGTAAAGCAGTCGTGAAGGAGCATCCAGTCATGGATGGGTGCATGTAAAATTAGGATTTTTTCCCGAAAATATAAAAGCGGAACACGGACTTTACCCCCAAAATAGGGGGAAACACCTATCAACCCTAGCCAAAAGGGCTAATATCGGTCCCCGGGCTTATTGGGACCTGCCTATTAAGTCAATAGGGTGGGTGCATGTAAAATTAGGGTTTTGCCCCGAAAATATAAAAAGCGGAAAGCGGACTTCACCCCTAAAATAGAGGAAAACACCTATCAACCCTATCCCAATTTAGGAGCTCCAAGAGCTCCGGAGCTCCGAGTTCCAAAAGCTCCGGATATCCGAGTTCCAAGAGCTCCAGAGATCCGAGTTCCAAGAGCTCTGGAGCTCCGACGCCACCACCGGGCGTTGACGGGCGTCAACGCCCGGTGGTGGTGGTAGCTCCCGTGTGGCAGAGCTCTTGGATCGGAGCTCTTGGAGCTCAAATCTTGTGAAGCTCAGAGCTCGAAAATGACGTCATCGCATGCATGCGCGCGTACCTGTGTCATCTTGCAGTTCTCGGGGTGTAGACTCCATTTGAGGGATGTCCACAGGATCTGTGACGTCATCGGTGACGTCATCAGTACGAGTAGTAGCGAAAGAACGTGTTTTATATTTGGCTCAGTGCCAATTTTTTCCCACGATTTGCGGGATGTCCACAACATCTGTGACGTCATTGGTGACGTCATCAGTACGAGTAGTAGCGAAAGAACGTGTTTTATAATTGGCTCAGAGCCAATTTTTTCCCACCTGTGACGTCACTGGTGATGTCATCATTGAGAGTAGTAGCGAAAGCGGGAGTTTCGGAGGTGCGATGAAGTGCATTTGGAGTAGATACCGGCCTATTTTTCCATCCAACTACCTGGTAGAGTTACCTGTGAGTGTGAGTGTATGCGCGCGTGTGTGAGTGAGTGAGTGAGTGTGAGTGAGTGAGTGAGTGAGTGAGTGAGTGAGTGAGTGAGTGAGTGAGTGAGTGAGTGAGTGAGTGAGTGAGTGTGTGAGTGAGTGAGTGAGTGAGTGAGTGAAGTGTGCACAACGCCGGTGAGGCGTCCCCAACGCCCGCCTTAACGCATGGACACATTAACGACGGTGAGTGAGTGAGTGAGTGAGTGGGTGGGATCCGACTGGACTAATGGTTCCTCCGTTTTCATCATTTTGCGCATGCGCAGTCTGGCCGTAGTATAGAAAGCAGGCATTTTGGGGATTCGTGGAGGTTTGTTGAGTGGTTAACCATCCCTAGTCAAATGGACCGTGTGGGGTATCAGTGTGAAGCTCTCGAATGGCTGTCACCCGTCAAGGCCTTACGTCTTAACGCCTCTCTCAACGACTTAAATCCCTAGAATAACGCCTTGACACCATGACACAGACAGATGAGAGAACAACAACAACAACAAGGATGAGAGAACAACAACAACAGCAGGTTTTTTCATATAGTTTATTCTCCCCTCCATCATAACATACCGATGCTGGGGGAACCGCGTTGGGTAGGTTTACAATTCAAGAAGTCTCTTGTCCAATCGGAGGCCACCATTTGGTCCTGTCATACTCGTTCTTGCCCGTTAGATGTATTCTCGGCTGTCCAATCAGAAGTCGCCATTTCAGAAAGTTCTATCTTCGGCCATGTTCGCTCTGAACCGTTTGTTCTAATCATCATCGGGCAGGCCAGGATTCCGTTGAGGCAACATATTCTCAGATACTTCTTTGCGCATTCTGAGTATCTATCAGTGCATGGGTGAATACATTCAGGGGGCTCCGGAGCTCTTGGAGCTCGGAGAGGCTTACACAACATCTTTGGGGCGTCCCCAACGCCCGTCTTTACGCATGGACGCACTAACGACGGTGAGTGAGTGAGTGAGTGAGCGAGTGAGCGAGTGAGTGAGTGAGTGAGTCAGTGAGTGAGTCTTCCGGTTCCAGTCACGTGACAGTAAACATGGAAAAACCCTGATGTAAGATGAGGACCCGGATGTAAGATGAGGACCCGGATGTAAAACCACAGTACCCAGGGAAGTGACCTTTGACTCTCACTCACTCACTCACTCGCTCACTCACTCACTCACTCACTTACTCGGGTAGGCTAGGGTTGATAGGTGTTTTCCCCTATTTTATATTTTCGGGAAAAAAATCATAATTTTACATGCACCCACCCATGACTGGATGCTCCTTCACGACTGCTTTACATTGATACCTCACTCAACTCCATCGGACCACTAGGGACCCACCTATACCCTAAAACGTCTATTTCCATACACTTTGTCTACTGCGCATGCGCAGAATGACGTCAGTTCCACGTCATACTAATCCAGGCGGATGCCCCCTCACATATCCTTTACAACGATACCTCAATCGACCCCATCGGACGACCAGGGGCCCAAATAGATCCCAAAATGTCCATTCCAATGCCCTTTTCTCACAATTCCCTGTCTGCGCATGCGCAAAATGTTGACAACGACCGAGACACTAGTCCAGGTGGATACTCCTCTACGAATGCTTCACATGGATACCTCATACGACTCCATAGGACCAATAGTGGCCCACCCAGACCCCAAAACGTCTATTTCCATACCCTTTTCCCACAATTCCCTGTTTGCGCATGCGCAGAGTGTTGACAACGCCCGAGCCACTAGTCCAGACGGATGCCTCTTTACGAATGCTTCACAGTGATACCTCATACGACTCTATCGGCCCATTAGGGGCTCCCCTAGATCCCAAAACGTCTATTTCCATACCCTTGGTCTACCGCGCATGCGCAGAATGCCACTATTTCAACCCCACACCCACCCCATCGGATGCCCCCTCTCATAGGCTTCACAATGATACCTCACTCGACCCAATCGGACCATTAGGGGCTTCCCTAGACACCAACACGTCTATTTCCATACCCTTTTCCCACAATTCCCTGTCTGCGCATGCGCAGAATGTTGACAACGACCGGAAGACTAGTCCAATCAGATGCCCCCTCACCTAGGCTTCACATTGATACCTCATACGACTCCATCGGCCCATTAGGGGCTTCCCTAGATCCCAAAACGTCTATTCCATACCCTTGGTCTACCGCGCATGCGCAGAATGACGATATTCCAACCCCATACCCACCCCATCGGATGCCCCCTCACATAGGCTTCATATTGATACCTCACTCAACTCCATCGGACCATTAGTGGCTGCCCTAGACCCCAAAACGTCTATTTCCATACCCTTGGTCCACCCCGCATGCGCAGAATGACGATATTTCAACCCCACACCCAGCCCAGCAGATGCCTCTTCACAAATGCTTCACATTGATACCTCACACGACCCCATCGGACCGTTAGTGGCTCCCCTAGCTCCAAAACGTCTATTTCCATGCCCTTTGTCCACCGCGCATGCGCAGAATGGCGCTATTTCAACCCCACACCCAGCCCAACAGATGCCCCCTCACATAAGCTTCACAATGATACCTCATACGACCCAATCGGATCATCCATACCCCATACAGGCATTTTCTCGTATAGATTTAATATGCAAATGTTCGAATCAGGGAAGATAACCCGGCATTTGCCAAAAACCACAAAAGTGCATCAAGAGTTACCTCCCTTTTGCGGGGAGCTCCCTTGAGCTGGTGGCGCCCCCTGTCGGATGCTTTAGGGAAATCAAGAGTTACCCCTCAAGTTTAAGTGCAAAGAGGGCAATGTGACCTTTTTCAGTAGACACTACTACTTCTATCCATATTACTGTAGCCATAATTGTTTTCTTTTGGTGGAAAAATAGAAAAGTTAGAAATATTTTCATAAAATTTCCTGGTGAATTAATTTCATTTTACCGATCTGAAATCCAGTGCACCCTTGCAAGCTTAGAACCGGTCGGAAAATGTGCGCGTGGTGTCCTTGTAGATATGCAGGAAAACCCTCTTTTCCACTTCGGGTCAACTGACTAAAGTAGCTAAACCAGAAATGTTAACTGTGTAGGATTCGAGATATGTACTGGACAATATGACAAATGGATTTGATTTTAGTTTTGATAGCACTGTATTGAAAGAAAACAATTAATGGTATTCCTAAACGTAAAAAAGACAATTTCATCTCATTGGATGATCTCTTCTATATACGCGGGGCTGCGAGGGATTTTAAGGATCATCGATTTTTCATATAGTACATCGTATATATGTGGACCTATATTGTTACAGAATCAGAAAGGCTTACCCTCACAACCAATTCGCGCAAAGGGAGACGATTGCGATTTAGTATTGTCAAATAACCCCGTCTGATTAGAAGTATTCTGGATGCACCGGCATATGGCAAACATACATGTATCTCACCGAGTAGCATTGGTTAGATCATAATGCGGAAACTTTTACGATTTCAATCGCACAGAAATGTTGCTATGTGCACTTCAAGCTAGGATGGAAGTGGAATTCAAGGGTCTAGTTCGTCATTCAAGATTCAGCCGTCGTTCGTTAAAGAATTTCCGACCTAATTCATATAATAACATTAGCGCCAAATTGAAAGGATAAATCATAGTATACATAAAACTAAGCTAATTTCCTTCAAGACGGAAGCGGTCAACAGTTTTCATTTATGCCGGCAAGACATCATGATGTTCCAAAAATATCAAATCCGTATCGCTGATTAGTATTCTTAATCCATATGATATATGTTGTAAAGTCGTTATCCAGAGTATGAAGTATCTCAGTCACGCTTTGATAGAACACTATGAGGATCTTGAAATACATAGGTTCATACAGCCCCTAGCCCCGGGTTAAGCGGAATTAGACACAAGTTACGAAACGTACCGCCATAGATAAGTCTTGCATAGATCAAACCCATTTCCAACATTAGAAACAATAATTGATTGATGGATTTTCTTTATTGCTCACAGGTTTTATCATTATCTAAATGATGATACTGGCATAACGGACGGAGGCTATGTTAGAGAGAGCGTGAAGGAAATCATAGTGACGTAGTATCCTGTTGGCAGCGCCACCAACACCAGGTGTACCTCACCCTCGTGGGACGACACGCATGCGCCATGACCTTGGAAGAAAAGCGAAGAAAATCGACTGTACATCTAAATTCACTCGACAGTAGAGTAAGAGACATCATAGATCTCTTGACTGAGCTTCACGCAGTCGAACGATTTTGAATTAACTCGTGCCGACAGAACTTGAACAATTATTGAAACTTGTAATCAAATTTTATTCATTTTTCCTTATAAATTAAACAGTTTTACAATTCCAATCAGAATCCAGCCCAGTGTGCTCAATCATATCATATGGTCGCCTTTCTTTAAAGATGTCACTGGCTGAATGCGATCGCCATTTTTAACTCGACTACTCTGCTCAACGGGTCACCTCGTGTAGCCATGTCGATAGCGCCGTTTGCGATTTAAGTAGACTTGGAACTAGTATATCCTACATAAGCAGAACTTGTTAAATATTCAAAAAAGAATATTCGATACCGGTATACTATAGCTTCCACTATTGAACTGAAAATATAGTTTCGTCCAAAGTAAGACCGTGTGTACGATAGATGGACCCAGTGGATGGATGTTTTTGAACACCTTTTCATTCAAATCCTTCCACCTATAAAGTTGACATCAAACAAACATCAGTTTTAAGCCCTTGGATGTCAGTCTTAAAAACATTAACATACCAATCTCAGTAAACTCAGATATCACGAAATATTATATCTCGCATCAGGGTTATATAAATCCCGTGCGAATTTCAAACTACATCATGCAAGATCAACGTCTCGAACAAGAATAACTACACGAGGATTAATGACTTGACGTCAAAGTCCGTTTCCGCATCTGGTTAGTTGGCTAGAAATCCATCTCCCAACAACGCCAGGTAATGACGTCACTCCCTCTCTACCTGATTTCTCCCTGATCATAATCATTCTCATGTTTATGTGACATGAAGCTGCCTTTTTCCACTACTCTGGGTCAGCCAACAAAAGCTACTGTTTCAAAACATGGCATCTCTTTTTACAAGGAAACATACCAGTCAGACCCACTCTATATGTCCCAGGAAATGTCACCAGGGTGATCAACATTTCCGCAATATATATCATTGCCGTTAAATTGTCGAAAGAGCGAAAGTATGTAAGATGGCTGTCTTGTGGGGACACGGTGCCGTCGTGTTATACAAAATGCATCTAAAGTCCGATTTTCGGATCCATTTTATTTTTTACGTTGTTTAATGATGCAGTTTCTTTAAAGAAATCCTGTAAATTAGCAAATAATTATGTGGTGTTATCTAAACTAAGTTTAGGCTCTAAAAAGCAGAAGGGCAAGCGTTTGGAAGAAGAAGACGTAATTATTTAGTTATATACACTTACAGACTTGGACCGATATAGTTATACATTCCACAGGGCTGTTTGACACGGAACAGTTTTAGGCACTTAGCAGATTATCAACCCGATGTCATATCACGATGGGATTTCACAAGCAAGAAAAATACTGCAATAAAAAAATACCTGCAAACAGTATTGACAAATTAACCTATATGCCTTGAAGTTTTAAAGTAACTATCTAATTGGCATCACACACACTGAACCCAATTGGCCTATTATAAAATTATAGGTAAGTACGGCCGAGGCAGTCAAGAAGTAAAAACGGGAAGTTGGCTCATGGAATACATATCCAATAGAGAGGGTTCGCATCCATGATATAAAGAACTTATTTCAACCAACAATGATGACAGTTTGACTTCCGGGTTTTGTAACAATTGCCCTAATCGTATTTTTTTAACATACTTGGATTATCTAGTTTTCTTTCACGAAAATAGTTCGACTTCACTTAAGGTTAACTCTCTTTTTGCTATCTACTATAACGTTTATAAATTTGAGGGCGCGGGCTTCGCCCTTGCCCTAAAATATAAACTTCCTCACACTAACCGTGCGTAAAATAACGATTTAGCACGCCTGTGAAAACATTTTTTCTTAAAAAAACACAAGCTAGATTCTTGCTCAGGGTCTCGTTGCCGTTGTTAATTGGCTAATTGAGTTGATCGGCGAAAAATGTGGAAATCACATACATCTTACTTTGGCTTTTTCCGATCTGGCGTCTTCGGGCGAATAAGTGCATTTCTCCATCAAAT
Organism: Hanleya hanleyi; assembly: GCA_036873755.1. Classification (NCBI taxonomy): domain Eukaryota; kingdom Metazoa; phylum Mollusca; class Polyplacophora; order Lepidopleurida; family Hanleyidae; genus Hanleya; species Hanleya hanleyi. The sequence goes on along the minus strand of JAVTVY010019314.1, from coordinate 18,589 downwards.
TCGAACCAATATTTCTAGATTGACCATACTCAAGATAGAAAATCTCGCGAAAGTGCCCGAGAACGGGTGATATCACTGGCATCCGATTTCACTCGGCGCGGTCTCGTACTATAATGTAGCACATAGTAATAATACTACCTCGATTCGCAATGCTAGGAATCCATTTGAAAGCATACAATCATGCCGGAACACCGAACAGCTCATATCAGTTGTATGACTTTCGTTACCATGGAGATTAGCTTGAGACGAAAAACCAGAAGAAAAACGTCAAATTAGAAGAGATCCATCAGGGGTAAAGAATTGAGGGAATATCCATTTAATTTGGATATATATTTTATCTCTTGATAAGGCAGAAATACAACGAGGACTATGTGAGCGAAAACAAATCCTATACCACGTGATGTGCCTCACGTGTGGTGGATCACGGTTTGCGCCATTAATGTGCGAGGTACTATGACTTCGACGGAATAGGCCGAGCAATCGCGAATGATCTGATTTGAGACCCACGTGTTACTCCCTCGACTCTCCACCCACTTCAACTAATCAGCTTAATTAACCAATTATCAATGGCAACGATGATAGTATATCAAGGGAGATTAGTTGAGATTCGAATTCGAAAATTATTTGTCAAGATATTAAGGCTCAGCATGAAATCGCAAGCTTTTTTTTCAACCAGAACAATGGCCATTGCTCGTGTGCTTATAGTTGTACAGCACCCACCAGCTGGAACAAGTTCACGCTATGTTTTGACTATACTGTCATAAAACTGACATTTTGGGATAAAATGGATAATAATAATACTTGTGAATCTGTTGACCACTGGAAGATACTAACTCATTCTAGAATCATCAGAGATGCGGCCAAACAGTCAAAGAGGTCAAGCATTATTAGAATTTCCATATCGAATATGAACCATCTTTGAAATTTCACAAAAGGATATGTGACGATATATCCGTTTGTTTAAGTGTCATATTTTTGTTGCAAGATATGTTTGGATTCGGGAGAGTGACTTAACACTGAGAAGAAGAAAAAAGATCAAAATGAGCACTTCATTCCCACGGTGTCCAGCAATATGTCCGGGATATTGTGCGAGTCAGATCACGGGGGTAGAGGGGGATATGAGGGTAAACCCACGTCCGAAAATATTACATAGCACCTCGAATACGATTCTCTATTTATCAAAGTATCTGAGAATTGAAAATGACCAAAGCTGTATTGTATTCGGTAGTAAAAGGACAACATATATTTGCAAAGATAACGGAAACAAAACAAAAGGCATGTTATTTATGGTTTTGGTCTCTTCTCTGCACAAGTTCTGACTCAAAGGGAAGTTCATCCGTTTTGGTCCGGTCATAATATGAACTAATGATCGCCATTTACTGGATAATTACAATATTTCCACGTTGATTTCATATTTAGAAGATTTCGTTACCTTTAAAACGCAAAAAGTTGATAGTAAAGCCCATAAATAACAGTCTTATATTAAAATACTACTTGGAGAAAGAGCATATCAAAAAACAATCTGATATTTTGACCATGTAGTTTTTTTTAATATAAATGATATTTGTATGATTGTGAGAATCTAAGAAATAAGATGTGATTTTAGGGTTCTGTCAAATATCTGCACTCAACCTGCTATATTATGAATTTTTTTGCATGTATTGCCGATTGAAATTAACCACAAAAACGGATGGGTCATTCACCATGCCGATTACTGGCGATAGAGATCAGTGCTAAAATCGCATGTTAAAAGATAGAAGAAGACCTCAAATCCAAAAGCGTGGGTAGACTGAAATTCAAGTGTAAGTTTTATTTTTCCCCCGATAGATAACTGAAATTTAAGCTGTTGATGAAAGTTTTGAGAGATATTCTAGGTCTAAATATTTATTTTCAATTGATACGAATGCTCATTTGTCCATAAATGTAGGTTTTGTAGGATATTTCGGGGGACTTCATTTACAATAGCATTAAAAACGCATGACTATCACTGAAATCTACATTATACAATCCCATACGAATGGATTACGACGCCGCTTGCACGTGAGAAGAAACAATTGCATACCCACGGAAAGACTGCAGAATTGACCCCCGAATTTGAATTTACTGATGTCTATAAATTCATGTAATAAATGACACGCGATGCGCTGGTTAATTGATCATAACAAATAATGAGTACATATCACATTTGATCAGCTCTGATGACGCACATCAATATCCTGCTGTGTGCACAAATAATCTCGATTAATCGATCATCAGTGAAAGCTTTGACAGCTGTGATCGGCTTGACCATTACAATGGTCACTTCACGGAATACGTTTGAACAAACAAAGCTTGAACCTTTTCTGACAATCTGTCGCCTCCAGAAATCTAGTCTATATATATAGAATAGCCAGGGTTTTTTAGCTAGAGTATTCTGTGTTACATTTAGGCTGACTTATTGATAGGGTAGGGTATAATTTACGGTTCGGGTTATCAATTGATGACTTTCCTGTTTGAGGTTCAGATACCAGAAATGAGCTTTTATCCGTGTCGAGGTTGTTACAATTATTTCGGTTCCCGCAGGTCTTTGGACAAACATGTTGATGAAGGCCGATGTGGAGTTTCAGCGAGAACCAGACTGGATAAAATGGTGGGATCCAGTGGACAGGAAATAACTCGGGTACAACCTGAAACGGATAGACCAGGGGGATCCAGTGGACATGGAATAGATTGGGTACAACCTGAAACGGATAGAGCGGCGGGATCCGGTGGCCAAAGAATACGTCGGGTACAACCTGAAACGCACAGATCCAGTGGACATAAGATAGATCGGGTAACAAACGAGACGGTTATAACGGCGGGATCGATTGGACTGCAAATACATCGGGTAAAACATGAAACGGATGGGAAGGCGAGAGATAATGGACAGCGATTCGAACCTGTGAAAATCGAAGCGGGTATAATGGGGGCGTCCGTTGGACTGCAGATAAATCGGATAAAAAATGAGATGGGCACAACGGCGCAACGTATTGGGCAGGAACAAAATCGGGTAAAAATTGAAACGGTTATAAGAGCGACAGCCAGTGAACAACAGTTGACTCAAACGAAACGTGAAACAGATGTAGCCACGGTATCCATTGGACAGCAGTTAAATCAGATAAATAACGAAACAGTTATAAAGGTGGGGGTCTGTAAACAGCGAATCAACGCGATGCGAACAAAATCGGGTAAAACGGTGACATCCATTGGACAACAAATAAAATCCTTCGGTACAAGAATCGAACCTGTTGTTTCCTCAGTGAAGGTGGAACGATTGAATTTAGTGAAAACGGAACCAGGTGAAACGATGATCAGTGAACAACCCATGAATGCGCTAGATACCAAATCAACTGTTTTGTCGGTGACTGCACATGTAGGACTTCGAAATTCAATAAAAAGGGGACAGATTAACGGACAACCCAAGAATCCAGTAACAACCAAACCGTATGTTTCGCTAGCGACTACGGAACGATTGAATCCAGTGAAAACGGAACCGGATGAAACATCGAACAGTGGACAGCAAATAAATCTAGTAATAACCAAAACAGATGTTTCGCCATCGACTGTGGAATCTTTGAATCCAATAAAAGCGAAATCAGATAGCGCGTTAGCCAATGAACGACAAACGAATCCAGTAAGAATAAAACCCGGTGGTTCACCGGCATCCGTCAAACTTTTGAATCCAATGAAAACGGAACCGGATAACGTGATTTCCAGTGGACAGCAAATGAATTCAGCAAATTCAACCAAAGCGATTGGCTCGCCAACGAATGTGGAGTACTTGAATCCAGTAAAAACGGTACTGTTCAAAGCGTCAACCAGTGGACAACTAATAAATACGGGTGTTTCTTTAGCCACGACAGAATCCTTGATTCCAGAAAAAACGGAACCGCAAGAAATGAAGAGTGGACGAGAATTTAATCCAGTAAGGACCCATCCGGCGACGGTGGAACGTCTACATCCGGTTAAACCAGAACCTGGTACAACGGTATCCAGTGGAGAACGAACGGATCTAGTAAGAGACAAATCGGCCGTTTCGCCGGAGTCGGCGAATAGTTTGAATCCAGCAAAATTCGAATCGGATGCAATGGTAGCTAGTGGACAAGGTAATTTTTCAGGGCGTGCAGAGCGAATGTATGCCGAGGAAAAAGAAACTGATACATTACCAGTGAAAGTCCAACGGATATCACCGACGCGTAAAAGAAACTCAACTGAACTGGAAGCAGAAATAACCAAAAGACGAAGGAGTGGTGATAACACCTGGGTAAGTAGGAAAATTTCAAATAATGGGACCATCTTAACTTAAAGAAGTTCCTGGTGCCCCTCCACATGCACCGTGTTTATGGAGATGTGCTGATGAAGCATTACTTTGAGCAATACTAGGAAGAGAATACCTTTTGAACCGTTTAGAAAATATGGACCCTTTCTATAAAAATGCGGACGTTTTCCATAGCATTTCAATAAAATCTTATGTACACCGATATATATTTTTAAAATTTTCAATTCTTCAGCCCCATGAAGATGATGAGATTCAACTTAGCCGTTGGGCGGAAAATATGGAAACGCAGTTTCACCGACAGGCAATGGCCGACACCGAAGGAAATGAGATGGATAACAACAACAACATATTGACATGTCAATTCGATACAGAATGGGTAAGTGAAATTATAATATACGGACTCCCTTAGTATCATCATGATTTCATTTTCAAGTCACATTTTGGCATATGTACGTGTACCATGTGTTTTTGAAGCGCATTGTCGGAAAGAAGGGTGCACAGATGGCAAGTGGGAATAAATCAATTATTTTGACAAGGTGTTGCCGTTTTCAACAAACACAAGTCAGTCTTTTGCTGTAGCAAATCGATCAAGCGAACATCCGGAACGAAATTTACCTGGAATTTTCGATTATTTGTCTGGCAATGATTTTTTTATAAAGATGATATTTGTCAAATTCGGTGCCGAAAATTCATCAATATTACATCTTCGGATATAACGGGGCGCCGCATAATAACAGAACTACATAGATGTTCGCAGTGGTGAAGAAACGAATGACGAAAATGAGAATGAGAGCGAGAATGGCACCTCATATTCTCTAAAATAATTAGATTGAAATTCAATCTATCAGATTGAAATTAGTGACCAATCTTTTATTGGATTGAAAATATTCAATCTAATAGATTGAAAACGATAAAATGAATCTGTTGTAGACAGAAAATTCAATCTAATAGATTGAAATTTTCAATATAATAGATGGAATATTCAATAGAATAGATTGGTCGCTAATTCCAATCTGATAGATTGAATTTTCAATCTAATTATTTTAGAGAGAACAAATTCACAGGCACAAACGAACTAGTCTGCATCTTTGTTTTAGACAAGCTATAATGCATTGACCACCTCCCCATTCTTATTATACTTGATGCGATTAATTGCGCAGCAAAATTGGGTTGTATTTTTGTGTCGTATTCGCATAGATTCAACAAAAATCGAGTGTTGCATCACGGGATACGAGCTGATGCTGGAATTTGACTAATTTGGAATTATGAAACGGACATAATAAGTATCACCCATGATCCTCCGCGTGGCGCCTTTGCATTTCATCTTGGCTGTATCAATACTGGGCGTGAGTCTAGTTGGTGGTGTTGGCTGTTTGACTGTACCAGTGCCATCTAGCTAGTCTCATCTAATGAATGATACCCACTTCTAGTTCATTCGATTCTGATAATAATTATCATGTTTGCACGGTATTCTTTCTCGAAATTTTAGTTACCTGTTAGTTACAATGGTAACATTCGTTCACGTGTTTGAATATGGGGGAATCTTTGGTCAATCACGATGACTTTGTTGAACAAGTAGACCTACTTAGATTCTTACAAGTTATCGCTGATAACCAATTTGTAAACCACTCTTTCCATGTAGATCCCTCAAGGCATAACATGGTCCCGGTGTGGAAGCTCAGAATGTCCATAGGCTAAGAGTGTCCGCTTCCTATCTTCTAACCCTGCTAGGAAATATATTTTCTCTACCTGAACGATAAGAGTCTGTCCACAGTTTCTATAGAAAAGGACACTCTTAGTCTTCACACCGGCATGCAAATGGCTTTGACCGATGGAGCTGTAATCCCCCGGATTGAACGTACAGATAGAAACTGCGATTGCTTTTGTCAGAGTAAGCGAGTTCAGGAAGATGAAAATACTAAGCGATTTGAAAAGTCTAAAAGGTACTGTACCAGAAATTCACGCCAATATAACGCCATAGATAAGCAAGTGGCAGATATATAAATCATATTGTACAGTTATTGGTTATCAAATTACAGTGGATTTCAATATAGCCTACTCATGTCATCTTATCGTATCTCTCTCTTTTGTTCAATAAAGCCAACGGACGAAGACGATATGGAAATTGCGACATGGGCAAACAAAACGGAAGATGATTTAGTTTTCGACATAAGCGAAGATAGTTTCCTGTACGACCAAGCGGACGAGGTAGATGGCTGCATGAATTTGAAACCGGACCCGGAAACCATTCCAGAAAATTGCATCCCGGGAAACGACGATTTGGCCGAAATTTACAGACCACACTGGTGTCACATACGGCGATGTTTCCACTCCATAGACGAAAGGCAATATCGATATAATTTCAGATTCACCGACGTTTCCAAATTGACTGCTCATGTCGAGACGATTTTTCAAGATCGTCAGAAATTAGTCCAGCAATCAGCCGGATTTCGAATCAATGTAGGTTTTGGATTTGTGACGAGGAATATGATCACGGGGGAGTTAAAATACGATAATACTAACATCCATAATGAGGATGTATTCTTGGAGCCCTACGTGATCAAGGACCGAGATGGACTGGAGAAGTGCTTGGATAAGCTTCGAAATATAAATGCTCTCGAATGGGTGAGAACAAACACCGCGGATGGAACATGGGTAGCTGATGTGGTCACGAACGTAACGTATACAGTCTCCAAGGCGTCGATCCACAACTCGAACCATTTCCCATCCTACATCAAGGACAGACCAGGGTTATTCAGTATGCTCGGGGATTCACACGGTCAATTTTACGACAAGAAATCTATGTTTCGTTGTCTAGCAGTCCATTTGCATAACGGTAGCGCACGCTGTTGTAGAAAATCCACCAGCATCGTGTTTGACACTTACTTGAAAAGCGTGGGTACGAGATATAACGACCTTGATGGGGTGTCGCTCAATGATATTAACGAGATTGAGCGCATCTTCGAAGTGAACATCGTCGTTCATGAACTGGTGAGGAATTCGGGAGTTACTCCAACAGGAGACAAGTCATTCGAAACGAGGACCTTGAGGATGTCAGAGAAAGATCGTTTCATTGCCCAAACTGTCCGGTCCTCGGCATCGGTATGTTCGGATACGATGAATGTGAATTTTCACGAAGGTCATTTCAGCCTCATACGCGATCTGAGTAAATACCGCAAGGACTGCCCTAATTGCCGTGTGTGCGGGAAACTCTTCTCCAATGATTTCAACCGTAATCGTCACGAGCGACCATGTCGCGAAAAGTCATCCAAATGCCAACCTGCCAGAGGTCAAGAGGTTCAGTAATATACAGAAGACATGAAATGACAGAGAGAGAGACGAAATTCTGCCCAGTTGAACACAAATCTTAAGTAAAATTGACTGAGTGAGACTAAGACCCAGTATCCAACGAGGACGTTTGCCCGAAACCAGAAGCTGTTTGGGTGGCTTCGACCTATTCTAATATTTTATGCTAAATATTGACTAGATATAGATTTTATAAATAAACTGATCATAATTGGGATTTCTCGCCCTTCCTAAGCGCAGGAATTATGCGATTGTACAGGAGCTCGTTTCCGTTGTTAATTGGTTACTTATGTTGATTTGCTGGAGGGGGTCGAGTTTCTTCACGACCTCACATAATTATCTAATTAACATCGGTGACGAGCCCCTCTGCGTGTTATGTACCACAATATATGGCGTACAAGAATGGTGGACGTCAGACTGTACACATGGACAGTGCTAACGGAATACTTTAAGGGATATATCCCGAGTTTCTAGGTCCCCGGATAACATGAACAGACATTTTATAGTGCTTGAAATGTGTCAGCAGCAATTTTAAGACACATTTACTCAATTGTCATCCAAATATATATTATTGCTGCATATTCGTTTAGACTCAGCGGAGAGAAGATCCTGTACAGTAAGTTTTCATTTCAACTGGTGAATGAATGTGTATTATAATTTAAGGATGTATATCAAAACTTGATAAACGATCCATGTGTTGTTTTACTTTATCACTTATACATACTCTCTTAAATAATTACAGTGGAATTAGTGACCGATCTATTCCGATTGAAAATCAGTCTATTAGATTGATAATTCCAGTTTATTAGGATCTATTAGATTGAAATTTCTGTCTACGTTAGAATCATTCTGTTCTACCACACTTCCACATGTGACATACCTGCCTTTATTTTACACGATAAGATTGTGACTTTTAATCACCCTCTTTCTAACCTCGCAAGATATCCCTTTGTGACTTTTAGTATGGCCAGTCTGATTTTTTTCCTCTTTTTCCTGGCCTTAGCTATAACGTCGTGTTAAACTAAAGAATTTCCACGTCCATAATCCAAAGACCTAACTCATATAACAGCATTAGCACCAAATTCAAGAAAATCATATAGTATACATAAACATAGGCTAGTTTCCTGCAAGAGAGAAGCGGTCAACAGTTTGCAATAATGACGGCATAACATCTTGATGTTCTAAAAATATCTAGATATGTATCGCTGATCAGTATTCTTAATCCATATGACATTCGTCGTTATCTAGAGAGTGATGTATATCAACCACGCTTTGATTGTCTCGTATTTTGCTATCAACATGTGACATGTATCGCCAAATTTGAGAACTTTGAGTGGATGCGCTTGGTGATATAGCCCAGTTTTATAAGTTTATGCAATAATGTTTTGTGACGTTGATTAAAATCGTCAAATTTTACATAGGATTTAGCAAATGCTACTAGGCGTCATATACAGATCTCACTGGAGTATTACTGTCCAGAAAGGGATAATTTACAATGTCGAAATTGTTATCATCTCTGTCGTAGAGAGGTGTGCCCCGCCTAGCAACATCTACTGCGATATAGAGCTAAAATATCCCCCATTAAAATCCTCCCATCCGACCACCCGAATTCACGTGTTATCTCACTCAGTCTCAACCCTTATCTGGCAATCTCAGAGCATGCACGAAGATTCCCGAAGTTCAAGCTTCGGGCCAAAACCGGTTTGAGTGGGTTCGGAGGAATTAGCCCGGATGATGCAATCTCCTGGCATATCAGGGATCAACAGCTCCGAGCGTAAAGCTACCTCTGCAACACCTCTCATGTGGTAAGTTTGAAGAGAGAGATCGAAGATCCGCTTCATTTTCATTACGGTTCTTACAACAGCGTTAACTTTCAACATTAGCATATTGCTTTTAGAATGACGAAGGATTTCGAATGTTCATTCCATCGCAATAAAGAATTCGTTCGGCAGTATTCTGCTCTTGTCCGTTACAGTGATCTTCTTGTTAAAATGCACATAGCGGAACGGTCGCATTAACGGCTAACCTTGGAAAGAACCTTTACCTCTCGAGATTGTTGGCAGTAAAATACAACAACCCTGCAAATAAATGCTTCCCTGTATGGTCGTGTAAGTCTGCATGTAAATGTAGAGAAACACTGTGTTTATCTTATGGAGACTATAGTTGGTGTGGTGTTATATAGCTATCCGGCCAAAAAAGCGCTGTATTATAGATTCCATTTCATTGTCCGGCCTCATCGCAATGTGAAAAATTGCAATGAACAACTGTTCGATCAGTTCTTGTTGACTAAACAATCACCGATAACGGTAACTGCTTTCGATTCTAATTCAATTAAATTCAATGTCTGGATATATGCACTGCATTTCGGCTTATCCTTGCCTTGAAAATGTGCAAAATAGAGATTTCTTGTATATTGACCATGTAATGAGGAGGATAGCTTATTCCATATTAAATATACCAAGGGCATATATAATATATTTTATCAATTGGGAGGAGAGGTAATATTGGAACGTTTTACTCATTTCATGATATTTAGTAAATACAATTCAATTTCATAGTATAGTTAGGCCATGGGGCATTGGTTTCAGCAAGCCGGTATATAATGTGTAGTGATAACTTGTTCCCATTCCCTGGATTAAAAAATATATTAGTTGCAATTGTTTTAAACTGTAAAGGATTATCCTTTTTGCAATTTCCCATGAGGTCTCTATACTAATTGGCTAGTAAACGACGGAAAATTATTATTTGACTGATTATTTTGGTTTTGTCATCTGATTGCGGCTCGACAAAAATCATACCGCCATACACTCGGTCGTTAAAAAGGCAGCTAAGGTAAATTTGACGTCGCACTACATGCCGTGCTGGCCAACTTCTTGAACGAATACAGTGGAAATGAACACGACATGGATGGGACTAAACATTCGACAAAAAAAAAACGGCTTCTGTTGAAAGAACATGCTCGATTAAGAGCCGTAGTATAAGATTGGAATGAGTGACCAATCTATTCCCACTGAAATTCAATCTATTAGATTGAAAATCCCAGTTTAGACTGTTAGACTGACTTTTCCGTCTACATCAGATTCATACTGTTCTTTATCAATATAATAGATTCAACATAATTTCAATCGAACCGAAAGATTGACATTTTAATCTGTAAAGATGAGATCTTGTCCTTGATTCCAATCTTCTCTGATTAAAATGTCAAATTTTCGGTGTGAATGTGAATATATCGGTCTATATGACGTGATTCGACATTGTGTATTAATACAATGGAAGTCGTGACTCGTACAAATAATTAAACCAGAAAAGTTAACTCTGTAAGATTCGAGGTATGCCCTAGACAATACGACAAATAATCAACAGATGTTCTTTCGCACACAGTTACGTTAGTAGTATGGGTTAGGGTATGGGACTGGTCACTTAATAAAAATAAGGAAGAATGACGTCAGGAGATCAAGGTCAAAGGTTAGAGGTGATAGGTAGACTGAAAACGATTTTAGACACCCCGGGAAGAAAGTGTCGTAGAAATTTTTTCTCCTCTTGACTGCAGTTTAAATTTATCAAATGTACCACCAGCAATTTCGTATATCGATATCTTTGTTGAGCTACATTTCCATAGCGTTCGATCATTCATTAGTTTTTTGTTCTATAATATCAGAAAAAGAATAGCGAAGGATCTGAGAGACGCCCAATTGTATGAAGCCGCAGTATATCTGCTTTCTTACGTCGAAGAAATTAAAAGACGACAACGTGCCAGTAAAGCGATGAAGAGAGAGAGAGAGAGAGAGAGCGAGATAGAGAGAGAGAGAGAAGCCTTCCAACAAAGGCGACTTGAATTAGAGGAATGGGCTAGAGGTTTTCATATGGGACAGCAACGTCGTATTAACCCAGCCCGTAATCGCGAGGAACGTCAAACTATAGAGAGCATCGTTTACGCCAGGAGCGTGAAAGTAAGCATGCCCGTATACTGCAGGAATGCCGGACAAGAGAATCACGGGCATAACAGGAACGTTAGAGATCAGCACTTGTTCAACAACGGGAACGTGTAAGGTAAAACATTATTTATAACCTTTAATTAGTTTATTTTTCATTTACAATTTTATATCTTCATCAAATGAGCATAATCTGGAATATATTGTAATTTCGAGGTCAAATACAAACTTATACATAAACTATGAGCAGATATATGACATTTATTAGATTTTTATTGGCAATTTTGAATTTTGAGAAGCCCCCAAGGCCTACTTCTTCAGACAAATTCTGATATAGAAACAACCATTACAATTTTGCTCTGGAAAATTGGTCACGGAATCCTACTGATTTTTATGATACTAAAAATTGTATTATGAAACAAAGGCTAAATCCAGTTTACACTTCTTTTAGTTGGCAAAATATTTCTTTTCGCCATAATGTTTGTCCATTCCATATGCTGTGAACAGATCTCAATAAGATAGAGAACTAGAGCATTGGTCATTGGTGCACTGCTGCCTTATGAGAGCCTCTAGACAAAGCTCACTCAGGAATAACCTGGACAAAATGTCAAAAATGTGAAAGCAGTCATAGTTCCTTGTGAATACTAAGGAGCAAATTGAGGTAGAGCTTTGATCTTTGGCACAATGTTGTCTGATGAAGGCTTCTAGGAAAATTTCACTCAGTACTGAACTTCGCATATTTTCAAATGTCACAGGTGTCAGAAATCTAAACACAATATCTAACAAGAACATGCTGACGTTTTTAGTACAAGCCGATGAGTTCGATCTTGACCAAGGCGCCAAACTTGTCACATCCATCACTTGAGCCATACAGAACAAGATCAGACGGAGTGCCCATTGCTCTGAGCTCTCTGAAGCCATTTGGCCCCCCAAAAGGGCATCTTAAGGGACATGGTATCGTAGAAGGAATAGTTAACTTCCCAGTTGCTTCGATATATTCATTATCCTTAAGGATAGGAAGCTGAAGCTTGCAACAGTATATCTCTGGTTCAAGTGCTACCAGAAATCGTCACAGTGACGTCACACCCTAAAAATAAGCCATTTTGTGGATGACTATCGGACCAATTAAATTCTAATTTTGTATTTATGTGTTTTTTCTTCGCTGAAACTGTCTGCTAAATTAGTAAATAAGTTTCTTATTGAACACAGAAAAGGCACTACTTTTGAATAAATACGACAAAAAAAAGTTGCAAAAGGCTCAACGCTGTTCCGTTTTCCCAGCTTTCCATCGAAATCGGCCTAAATCGAATGTCGACAAATGGAAAGCTCGACATCTGCTTTTTTTCTGGCAAACAGAAAGACGGGTAGCTCGATATCGATTCCGTATTCCATATTTTCACCCAGCAAAGAAAAGAATCGAATTACCGCTAGATAACTGCGCGACATCATCACAGCTCACGTGCAAATTAAATTAAAGTCTTTGAATTGCCGTCTCAACAATCAGCAGGAATACTTTCATGAACAAAAAAATGTTGAAAATGTCAGAAAAATACGGTAAAAACCTCTGTCACTCAGAACTCAAAGCTTTAAATTTTCCCTGGGTTCCCTTTTTAACATTTTTTTTTTTCAATTCACCCCCCTTTCCCCGCAGTGAATATTTCTCTGGCGCTCCAAACCGAAGAAACACTGACAACTCACCCTTTATAGCTGATCCTCGCAGCAGAACATCATGGGTATATTCAAAATGGAGGACATGAGGTTGTAACTGCAAAGTTTTTGTCGTGTTTCTTCAAAATTAATGCTTTTTTCTTCGTAATTACCCAATATCACTTTATCTCAAGTCAGACAATGATTTACTAATTGATCACTCAGTTTCAGCGCAAAAAAATCGCACAAATAAAAAACTAAATGAAAAAATCCGTTCATAAAATGGGTTTTTCAGAATATGAATTCACTGTAACGTCATCAGAATTTAGCAGAGATATAGAGTGGCAAGTTGCAGTTTCATAGTCTCAAGGATAATGAAAGGTGAGAGGTGATTCAGAGACTGAGCACCAGGCTTCAGGAGTGAAATGCAAAAGATTTCTGATAGATGTCTGATAAGCATGAAATGAAGTCTGTCATTTCCATAAAAAGCTTTACTGTCCCACACCATGAAGGTTCCATATTCTTGGTTAAGCAAGACAAGGAATAGACGTTGTTAAATATTTGACTTGTATTTAATAATTGCATGCGTGAAATAACAATCTCTGTTAGAGGACATGTTCTGTTTGAGAAAGCCTTGGCACTCCAGCCACTGAAACTTAAACAGATTGATTATGCGAATTGGTAATACTCCCCTGAATTGTCGCTAAGAAATCAAGTCAGATCAAATTTTATTTAGAGTCGAGTAGATACAAACGGTAAAACATTAGCTCGTAGAGCTATTTATGCCGACTATACAAACGATTAGAAATGAATTAAATTGAATTGAATTAAGGATTTAAGAAGTTTGTTACAAAGTTAAATTCCTCGCCTGGCTATAAAACAACAAGCGAGGCAATAAGATCACACAGGTGGATCAAATCTGCATGGAGAGGATAGGTTGCACATACAATTGCCTGTGGCATCAATTTGCATGCCGTGCATCTGCAATTTGCATCTTTCCAGTTGTTCACAAGATGTTTAAATCTTAAAATTCTCAGTCATACGAAAAAAATTAGGCAGATTGTTCCAAATCTTGGCAGCTTCATATCTGAAAGATTTCAAACCAAACCTAATGATTTTGAGATATGTCTGTTCAAGAATGGCGTCCGTCTCAGATCGTACATGGTTTTCGAAGGTCACGGTTTCTATAGATTCCTGCGAACTGATAATGTTTCACTTGTTGCGTCCTATCTCTAAGATAGACGGCAAACAGATCCAAAGCACCTTCGGAGACGCCGTACGCTCCCAGTTTGTCCAGCATGATTCTGTGGGGGAGACTGTCGAAGGCCTTAGACAGATCCATTAAAATTGCTGCAGCGTGATCGCCAGAGTCTAGAGCCCTGCGAAAGTCCTCCGCCATCCTAAGCAAGACAGACTGGCACCCAAAGCCTCTACGAAAAGCGGATATGAAGGGGTGAAATACCTATTCACTTTCATAAATTTCGTTCATAAATTTTGGAAAAACATTGAAGAACAATCCTTCCTTTCTCTCTGTGTTTCATTGCGCGCCGCAATCTGGGCAGGAAAACCATTCTTAAATAATATAAAACGGGATATTGATAGCTGGATGTTCTTTATTGTTATCTGGTACTATCATTATTACATAGATGTTACTGAATTAACGTTCGCAGTCTATGTTAACGAGACCGTGAATGGAATCATGGTGACGTAGTATCGTGTCGGCGGAGCGACCAGCTCCAGGTGTACCTCACCATCGTGGGACGAGACACATGCGTCATGACCTGGAAAGGAAAGTCAATATTTCAAATACCTGGAACTACTATATAGGTTATACTATCCTATGTCGACAAAACTAGTTCTATATTTAAAACACGATATTTAAAATCATTTATGAATTTTCGGTACACTAGATATCACTTTTGACAAGTAAGAATTTCAAGTGAGTTTCAAGCCGATGAGCTCTATGATATGTTGCAATAATTTTTAAGGTATTAAGGTGCATGATCGATTGTATCGACTCGTAATACCACACTTAACAACTCTGAATGAGAATGAGGAAACTTTTCTAACTAAAAGGAATAATTTTAGTTCTACCACATTTCCGTATTGTATCCAATTAAATTAATAATACAATATGCTCGTTTCAATTTCAGAAATATATAATTTGAGAAACATTTCCTTTTAATTCGTGGCGAAATATTTACCGAATTCGAGTGGAATTTTCCTCGATATACCCACGCGATATCATTTAATCAATTTTCATGACAGCTCTTCCATAAAATAAAAATCCAAACATATATTTTTCATCTCGGGTATTATACGATTATGAAAATATAAATATCATTTATTTTCAGCCGTTTTCTTGTAATGTTTAAAGGAAAACGTGTAACACGATTTTCGGGGTATTCTAGGAGCCGAGCGAAACATTCCTCGATATACCGACACGTTAAAAGCTACACGGCGCACATATCAGAATATAATCCAGCAAAAGACCAGCTAATATGGTGAGTATTCAGGTTGTTTTTCTGATATAGACCATGAACAACATTTGAAGATGTTATGTTAGAATATCTAGGGAAAATTAATGGAAATTTTAGAAAATATAGGCTGCGGAATATTATTGATATATGCGAGAGACTCGCGCTTTCACTCTTCAGATTTTTTGATATATAAAACGGAATAAATCGGCAAACTGGCGAATATAGACTCGATCTATTGCATCGTGGTATACCTGGTGTTTTATGGCAGAAAATAATTATCTATTTCTTAAATAATGACAAATATATTAGTTTTGCTAGTTCTTAATATGCTACTGAATCGAAGCGGTCCACCAAATGTAAGATCTTGTGTACCAAACATGTATCCAGTTCATGAATGTCTGTGTTATTCCTCCAGTATAATGATGTGGATTGGGGTCAGTCTTATGGTAAAAAAAAACCCTATAAAATTCAAAGTCAAGGTCAATGATGATATCAAATCAGAAAATCAAATTTTGTTTTGAGTGGATGCGTTTAGTGGGAAACCTTGTGTCGGCTACCAAGATTGACACTGATTGGCTCGATGGGTCACTGCCAAGAACCTCATTTAAAAATGCAAAAACATGAGCAACTCGTAGATTTCCGCTTAGTGCCAACCATGCAGGCTCCTCTTATGTTTCAGGGGTTATTTAGATCCTTTTTTTTCAAATTATTGTCATATTGGTTCCCACGGGCGCCAACACCTACAACCAGTCTCAATCAGTCTCAGGTGGTATGTTTATTCTTAGCCGGGTACTTTGACCTCTGAGTTTAAAAAAAGTTATACGAATTGTACAAACTATGTCTACCTTCAGTTGGCGCTTGAATTTGATCTTTCGTGGTCCCGACAACAGCATACATCTCTTTGATGAAGTTAGCATGATCTTCCTTCAGACAGAGCCGGAAATTATCTGTATGTGGCGGGTTGAAGATAATTGTGAAAGTTCCTTGAGGGTAATCCCATCGAATTTCACCCTTCGCACACTCATGTTTGGCGGTAACGGTAACAGTCTCACCTCCTCCTGGAAGCCTGAAAGATAAAGATTCGAGTCGGTTAATAATGATATTAACTACGTTGATATCTGGATAGAAGCGTCTGGTCCGACATTCCTCAATATACTAAACAAAAGTGTTTTCAAACATTTAGAGTCTGCACTATTTGTACCGGTTATGCCCTTCTTAATCAGTAATGAGTATATGAGATTCCTTTGATGTGTTTTGTCTTTCGCCCATGGATTATGCACATGATCTATACCGTGTTTGCTTCATAATGCCCCCCCCCCCCCACCCCCAATCTAGGTAAACCAAATGGCGTATTTGGGAAATGCCATCTAGTGGTAACGTAATGAAAAATCCGTGCGAATTGTTTACCACAATTCTCTGAGAGCCAATAATACGCCTATTACTACAAATTCTTTTTTTCAATTTGACATTTATTGGCGTTTGACTACATGCGAGAAGATCTTCTGCCGCCCTACAAAATCATAAATCGAAGCCATTGTATCCTTTGAACTCTGTAAGAAAGAGAGCTTTCCACGTCTGGTTATGGTGCCTTATTTGAATATTGCTTCTCTATATTCTTCATTCTGTACTTGCAAGGGGTGTCATTTCTGAGTTGTATCACCACCTGATTGAACAATAGATTTACTGTGAAACTGGCTTAGATCGCACGAGATTGAGATCAGAGGGGCTCGTTACCGTTATTAATTGGTGAATTAGGTTGATTACAGGGGTGGGGGAAATAAATGGGTTATTCCCTACCTCGACCCCCCTGTAATCAACCTAATTAACCAATTAACAACGGAGATAGCCCTGGTGTAAGATATAATATTCCGTGATATTATATCACAGTTTATTGAGATTGAAGGACTCCGATGTGCGTGGAAATATTCTCATTAACCTGCAACTTAGTTCATGTTTATTCGCCGATACTTCTTTGGGAAACTTCTGCACACGACCGCCCACAATATAGTTCAGTTATAGATACAGGTTTTTGGTGTGTCTATGGGATTCCTTGGCTATGTTCTTTGACCCATGGAATGTGTGCATGCTCCTTATGTCAGTACCGTACCGTGTGTTTCTTCAGAATCTCCCCCGTGCATGTAAATTACCACAAAATAATATACATGTATGTAGAGTTGACCAGCATGTATTATTGGCTAAAATCAGATGAAGCAGACTGAAATATCAACGTTAAAAAGCAAATATAATTTGCGGATTCCAAGTGGTTGACGAACAAATACACAAATAAAAACGAGGGCCCTGTTGAATGAAGTTACTAGATATGGCATGACAATATCCAGCGACCAACAACTATTAAAACGTTTTAATGTACCGTGTACAATTCTGGCCAACATCTCTCTCGTTTCAATTCTGAATTTCAGTTCATATCTTACCTGCTCGGTACTATACTACAGGGATCGTCCATGGGTATCCATGCATAGGCACTGGTCAAGGCCACGAAAACTACGAGAAACACCCTCATTTTGATACTCACAACTCGGACCGATGGCAATTAGGACGTGGGAATAGTATGCCAGCGAACGGAATGTGCTCGATGTTATGTTTCTACGAAATAAGGTGCGGGTGTGAAGATATGGAGAGATATGACGTGCTTTATCGTCACTTATTATCAGAGGAGGTCGTGACTCGAACAAAGAAAACTGAACGAAAGTTTGTTATGTGGAATTTGGGATGTTCCCTAGACAATAAATTGTCGGCAGGTGTTCTGTCACCAGTATTTGTATCCCATCTGCGTTTATTTACCGTGAAACAATGGAATAATTTAGAGAGTTATCTATACATACATGCTTGTCTGCATTCGGGTTCTTCCGAGCTGACACGAGTCATCGACGTAACTTCGCAAGCTTACGGACTTACTTTTTGACTTT